>APFE030952712.1:0-11444 GCA_000404065.3 Pinus taeda | reverse complement strand
GGGGGGGAGGGGAAGGGTGCATCAATATGCCTTAGAAATTATCACTTTTAAATATTTTTAGAGAATTAGTTAATCTTGAATTATTACTAATATTTATGAAGTAATAAAAGTAATTAAAAGAACATTGCAGGCATAGGAATTTTATGTGGAAAATCGTTGTAGGTCAAAAACCACTGAATGCCCTTTTAACTAATTCTTTAATCTTCAACCCCAACTAAAATGAAAGAAACAACTTCCTATAATTCTAGAAAAGAATTATTCTCTATATCCTACTTTGCTTCTTTCACCTTTGAGGCACCTGCATATATATTTTCAAGCTCACTCCATACCTCTTTAGCAGTTTTACAACTCAATACATTAAGGTAAAAGAAATCAATAAGCCCACTGATAATAGGATCTTTAGCCTTTGCATCATATACCATATTTTTCTTCCCTTGTTCCTCCTGGGTTAGTGTGAAGCCCTTGTCAATGATTTTCCATACTTCATATCATTGCGCCAGCAAATGAACCTCCATTCTTCCACTCCAAAGTGCATAGTTATTTCCATTGAAAAAGGGAACTCTATTCTTAGTATACTCCATGATCTCCTTCCAGTTGTTAGATTGCTATCGAAGGAACCAAGCTCTGATTCCAATTGTTGGAAATATGGGGGGAAGGGGGGGAAGGAAGGGTGCATCAATATGCCTTAGAAATTATCACTTTTAAATATTTTTAGAGAATTAGTTAATTTTGAATTATTACTAATATTTATGAAGTAATAAAAGTAATTAAAAGAACATTGCAGGCATAGGAATTTTATGTGGAAAATCATTGTAGGTCAAAAACCACTGAATGCCCTTTTAACTAATTCTTTAATCTTCAACCCCAACTAAAATGAAAGAAACAACTTCCTAGAATTCTAGAAAAGAATTCTTCTCTAGATCCTACTAGAAGAATGCCCCAATGCCCTATTTTATTCAGTAATCAACTTAATGGATGCCTCAACACCCTAGCGAGCCATGACTCACCTTAGCAGGACCCTACCATCGTGAAGTGTTCATAGGCCCTAACCTGTAGGCGACTTCATACACTTTCCTAGCACCTCCCTACCACCGTATAATGATTTAGATACAACAAGACCATGGATTCCCAAACCAGGGACAACAATCCACGATACAATAAGAGGTACAATGATTTTCGTGTACTTTACCAAATACCCAATCTATCACCTACAACCCAACTATGACATCATCCCAACAGTGACTCCTATACCTCCCAGCACTGCCTCTTCAACTTTACGAACAATGACTCTTTAACAAATGAATATTTTACAATCTTTACAATGATGAGTCTTTTACAAATGACTCTTTTACAACTTTACAATGATGACTCTTTTACAACTTTACAATTATGACTCTTTTACAAATGACCCTTTTACAATTATGGCTCTTTTATAAATGACCCTTTTACAAGTTTACAATGATGACTCTTGACCTTAGCAATAAATCACGATATCTAGATGACTATCATAACTTCAGGGATGTCCTCCTACAATGCTTCCTTTGATTTGATACTTCTACTCTTGAATTATTTGTTGATGTTGTACGTGAATCTTCCTCTACCTGCATGTAAAATTTTCCCAGTGAAACCAATAACAAAACAAAACAAAATACTGTTCAACTTACCTTTGCCTGTAAAGCACATGTTAGTGCATAATAAAGAATACATACAAATTAAAACTGCAATGGATACTTGAAGTGTGCTTGTCAGTTTTGTTGTTGACCTTTTGCAGCAGTAGACAAACATACTCACTCTTGATATAGGCCTTGAATCTATGCAAGACTATATCCAAAACTGATTTTTGAGTCAAATTATAGACTTATAATTTGTTAGCATAAATCATCAACCCAGGGCATGTAAGCTTGTGTGATGCTGCACAAAATATATGCAGGCTTAATACCTTGAGTGCTTGCTAATCAAACTGGTTAATAATACACAAAACTAATGCCTCTTTTCTGCATCAAAATTTTGCAGCAAAAGGCTATGGAGTGCATGGAATCATCCCTCTATAGCTTTTAGTATTTATAATTTTGATTAGAAAAGATAGCATATCAAACTTACAACAATCAAAGAAATCATTTAACAATGTAATTCAAATCTTGATTAAATGGAATCTACACATTACCATGAAATTTAATCATTCAATCATTTGCTATTGATATATCAGAAAGAGTACATTAGTTGTGTGCACAAGTTATTACTGCATAATAGAATTAAAATACACACACACTACACTAAGGGAGTTGTGAGCAAAGGGGGTACTCCCTCACTCACAACCCCTTCAAAATTAGATGGGCTTGCTGAGTAAAATAGATAGAACATAAAATATTGTATTAGTCTGAAAATGTTATAGTAGAGTACAATCTAATATATACTATCAACAAAGCCAACCCAATAACAACCCCTTGCAATATAAAACTGAGTCGCATTTATACAAGTTCAAAATCCCATATTTGGCTAGAATAAGGAAAACTACTAATATGAGTTATTACCTAAAAATATTAGTACAAATTGCCAAAATTGTCTCTACTGAGGCTAATCCATGATTGAAACAATGGATTAGATGAAATTCATTACATAGGTGGATTTTTCCTTCATACGGCGAACGAGAAGAGATCTGCCTTGGCAGTTTCGATGGAGGATTTGAAACAACCAATAGGACAACATCCATGTATGACAAATTCACCACAAAAACCATGTCCTTATTTGATATGGAAATGAGTGGAACATAGCGAACTACAGATTTTGCTACAGGAAATCTAGGTGGTTGCAAGAAATCTGTGTCTATAGGAATTTCAGAGTGTCTGCAGGAAACATTATCACATTAGCTGTCTACAGGATATTGTCGGATTGTTTCAAACCCAAACAAATCTGCATAAGAACTCTAGATTAGTTGGCTTGATAATTCAATAAGGAGACAACTAGCTTAAGGAATAATTAAGATTAAGGTAAAAGACACTTTTTAATGTTAATTTGCATACCTCAAGCATATAGCACCCTTTTGGCCAAACCCTATATGTTATAACCAAAATAAGCGTAATAGGGGTCAAGGATAGTTCAAAGTGGGAGAGGTTAAGTCTAGGAAAGGCATCAAACTTTGGAAAAACTAGGCCTCAACATCTCCCCCACACCTTACTTCTTGTTTTTCCCTTATGCAAGAAAAAATGTTGTACCTTCTAAAAAAAGGGAAATCATTCCTCGTCTTAGGTTGTAGCTACTACAACAAACTGATCTGCTACCTCTACCAACTGATCCAATTAGTTCCCACTATATTATGTAGGAATCTAACCCTTCTGTAATTTAGTTTTCTTCTTCAAATGATCAATCTGAGCCTGCTTCTTCTTCATGATTTGGGCTACCTTCTTAACCCATTCCTCATGTTCTCTCTGCATGCGCAGGCTATTTTCTGTCAAGACCTCATTCTCCTTTCTCAAAGTTCATTCTGAAATAGTGAGCTCAACGATAATCTCCTCTAATTCTCGTAGAGACATTTTTTTTGAGGAGTTACTTCCCCTTCATTATGTCCCTGGAGAGATTGGGGCAAACAAAGGCCCTCCTTTTCCTATTGTTCTTTTGCTATTTCATTTCCATTTCCATGTAGTGGGAATCCTGGAAGGACATCACTTCTTCACTGATGAATTCAGCTTACTCTACCTTGTCCTTTCCTTTAGGTGGGTTGTGAAGCTTTTCTTTCTTTTTTTCAGGTGTCTCGGGCAATACCTCTTCTTTTGCAGTATCCTTTATAACCAACTAAACAACATGGCTCCTTGTAAATCTCTTAGCAGAGGTGGCAGTGCCCTTCAACATAGGATTTTTACCCATAGTCTCCCTGGTAACCACCACTTCTTCATCTTTTTCTTCCTCTTTCATTTGTGGCCCTCTGGTTCATGGCTTCTTCTTTGATTTTTTCGTTGGAATTTTCTCAATAGACTCAAAAGCATCAGAGTCTTCATCCTCCTTGAAATAATTCTTAGCTAAAAACTCCTCCCATGTCTTCTTCTTATCCTTCAGAACCTCGACGAGGATGATCTTCACTAGCCCATGGTGATAGAGGTATTCCTCCAAATTGGCTCCCCTTTCCTTACTAGTCGTCGACATTTTCATCGGAAACATTCTTAAATAATACGGAAAATTCAACGACTTATCATGAAAATGTGCGAGGAGCCGAATATGAAATAAAAATGCGAGCCCACAATGACCTTCACATGTTATATACTTCTGTAGGAAAAATAATAGGTTTCGGTACTTACTTCACAAGACGTCCTACGAAATCCGTTTTCTCCAGTTAGGGTTTGAATGCTCCTTCTAGAGAAAGGATGCACACATACCCTTGTTGAAATGTTGATTCTTAAACCAATGCTCCCCCTGTTGTGGAATTCTGCATGCCCAAGCCATTAAACCCTTTGTTAATATGAACTAGACATTGCTAACTTGAGCCTTGTCACCATTCAAATTCAGGGTGAAGGACTTTGTAACCTCTTAATTATGGCCATTGAATTTTTGAAACAATGGCAGTGACCCTGCTTTTTCTAGTATCACTTTACTGCAAGGGTCAACTTCCAACAATTCAGGGCCTTATTTCTCAAACCAAACAGGGGCACATAGCTTTGACATAGTGAAATATGGGAGAGATAGGATGCATGCAATTCTCGGAAATGTCGTGCTAATATTTTGCAAAGTATCACATGACAAGGGAGGGTTACTACTGGAAATATCAGAAAGCATGTAGATTTCAAGAAAAATCGTGATCATGATTATCATCATGATCCAACCTACAAAAGGATATGGAGAGTACAACCACTGGTCATGTCAAAACCATGATAATTGGGTGTGGAGATAATACTTATGATGCAACGGTTCAAGGCCGCGTTTTACTGCAAGGGTCACCATAGCTTAAAATCATACATTTTTTTTTAAGTTAAAGCATCAATTAACTCTTACCTCAAGTGTCCCATCACTGGTTGTACTTTACGGAGCTTACCTTCTAACGGTCCAGTCCTTGGATGATGTGTGCTTGTCCTTGAAATGATAACCCACTTAAAAATTAAATCAAATGTTTAATCTCATAATTCATGATCTCAACTAGTAATCAAATTTTGTCAGTAATATATCCAATAATTTAAACTAGTGTTCTGTCTATAACTTTTGTTCTTCAGGAAACCTAGGACATTGCTGTAGGAAATGGAAGCATGAATGTTGAGCATTCTGTAGGAAATGGAGCTGTGAATGTGGAATGTCCTAAAGGAAATTCTTCTACAGGGAAAAAAACCACTTCTCCCTCATTTATATACAATTCATTGCACATGAGTAAAGGTTTTGATGTCGAATGTGCAATGATGTCATTAGATTAGCAGCCATTGAGGTCAACTGTTAACCAATGTGAGGCCCATCACCATTAATAAGAGTGAGGACCAAGGTACCCTAATGCTGTTGGAAATAATACTGATAGGGGGGGTGAATCAGTATTATCAAGTCAAATATTATTTTTCAAAAACCAATGACATACACTACTTCAGTTAGTTAAACCTGCGTATATACGCAACTATTTAGAAGGAAACTCGCATATATAAAGCAACCATTTAATTTACTTTATCTTTCTGCTGATGATTGTTAATCTGTGATGCAGAATCAAATAACCAGTAACCAGAGACAGTAAAATAGAGCAGAAAGACAATCACACACAACAACACAAGATATAAGGTGGAAACCCAATGTGGGTGGAAACCACCTACTACAGTTTGTCTCTATCTTCTTTTAAATTAGAAACTTCTTTTTACAATGTACTGGTGCAGTCCTTTACCAGTACGCAGGTTGCAACCTGCAGAGAGCTACAACCCTCTCTCGTTCTCCAGCTTCTCCTGGAAGGGAGCTACAACCCCCTTTTTGCTTTTGCACTAGCCAAGATACTAGTACGTAGGTTCTGGCCTACAGAAGGCTACAACCTTCTCTTTCTTCCAGGGACCACGTTTCATAAATTTTCAGACTCGATCCATAAACATCAATCAATCATCAACCAATCTCCTTTCCACCAATTAGATGTGAATTGAGTAGATACTTCTTTGACACCTGTATTGAAAACACAGTACCAGAAACCACACACCAAACATTGGACCCTGAACACATCAGCAATAAACAGAAGCAGCTAGATCACAATTTAAAGTACATACACTATTTCAATAACTTGCAACATGCGTGCATACGCTTCTGTGTTTGGAGCAACCTGTGTATACGATGTTTTCATTCACTGAACCAGCGTGTATACGCGCCTTCCTTTCACTGAACATGCGTACAGATCTATAAAGGATAATTCGCTCTTTCAGATATTCAAACACTAATTAACCCAGATTATCAGTGTTATAGATCACGCAAGCGCCACATATAATAGACAAAAATCATATAAAGATACTATCATGCAAGCTTAAAGATTATGACCCATCAATAAAAATTATCCTTCTTCTTTGTGCTAAGGTTCCTCCTTTATTTAGATCCAGATTTGCACCATAACCCAATTACCAGCATTCAGATCTACCACTTTTTCAGATATTCAATGATAATTCAGATGATCATTTGCCACAAGATCTCCTTCCTCTTTTATAGTCTTAGGCCTTCGACAATACCATGGTGCAAAACCATAACATTTCAATATCATGAACCCAAAACTAGGGATCAACACATCTGACGAGATGGCATGGTCCAAAACCATAGGTCCAAATCCCAAGGACTAACTACCATGGACCAAGAGTAAGTTCCCCAACATATACGTGCTTTAGTAACTTATAACCCTCATGTATACATGCCTTCGTCTAGATGAACCTGCGTATATGTCTTTTTCTTCTTTCTAAGTGCCTAAACTGAGATCTGTCACCAAGTTGAGTTGCCATCAAGGACAACGCTAGAGCCATAGCATCAAACCTGTGCCATAATGTTAACAACTCCCCCTTTGGACTTGATGGCAACACCAAGATCCTCTTTCATTCTCCCCCTTTGTCATCAAGGGCAAAGGGTTATGCTCCCCCTGAGTACATGCTGAAATCTCTGTCCTGCTGTGCTGACCATGCTCCCCCTGACTGTAGGCAAGATCTGCAAGCCATGACATATACATCATAAAAGACCTTCCTATAACCAAAAGACTCCATACATACTTCTTTCACCCAACCATGTGGGGATCATCCACCCAACCAAGTGGGGATACATCACAAAATTACATATGACAACAAAGTACATTGCATCTTCATCCCAGGCATAGTGGGGAAACCAAAAATAGGTTGTTACATGACCTTGATACCATAAAAGAGATACATGACATAGAGACAAAATATGTAGAGCAAGACTTATGAAAGTCACCAAGCAGCAGCATCTGTCAATCACCATTCAGATCGGCAACCATGATTTCTTTCTGTTCTCCCTCTGCACTTGTTCCACCAACAACAGCTATGAATAAGAACCACAAGAATCTAAGATAATGCCAACAATGCATCATTAGAAGTTTATCTTCTCCCCCTGAACCAGTGCCAGATGGTATCTTTCAGACCCATGTCAGAAAAATTCCAATGAGAGCCTGTCCCTTCTGATATCCATCAAACCTCCATATACGCTACTTTCTCTGCACCAACCTGCGTATGTACGCGGATCCTCCTCAGAAAACTTGTGTACACCCCTTTTTCTCTGAAATGGACAAATTTAATAGCAAGATGATGCATCAACTACTCCCCGCTTTTGTCTGAGATATTCAAAAGTTTCCCTGGGCAGCACTTTGGTGAGAATATCAGCAACTTGTTCCTTAGAAGGAACATACTCCAATTTGACCTTTTGTTCCAACACTTGTTCCCGGAGAAAGTGACACTTGATCGGTATGTGCTTGGTCTTTGAATGCATGACTGGGTTCTTGAAATGCTGATAGCACTTGTATTATCACATAAGATGGAGATAGGTGGTGTACAAGTGATCTGAAAATCCTGGAAGGTTTGCATCATCCAAAGGAGTTGAGTGCAGCAAGATGCAACTGCCACATATTCTGCTTCAGCTGTAGATAAAGCAATCGAACTATGTTTCTTGCTAAACCAAGATACTAATCTGGAACCCATAAGAATGCACCACCACTTGTACTCTTTCTATCATCCACGCTTCCCACCCAATCTGCATCTGTATAAGAATGAAGAGTGAGATCTTTATCTCTAGGATACCATAAGCCATAGTTTTGAGTTCCTTGAAGATACTTGAAAATTCCTTTTACTGCTTGAAGATTAGTTTCCTTAGGATTTTCCTAAAATCTTCGAACTATTCCCACTGCATGCATGATGTTTGGTCGAGTACCTGTCAAATAAAGTAGACTTCCAATCATGGATCTATAGGTTGGTTGATGCACTGCTACTGATTCATCATTTGCACTGAGACTGCATCCTGTAACCATAGGGGTACATACTGGTTTTGTATCTTCCATGCCATACTTCTTCAGAATCTGCTTGAGGTACTTGGTTTGAGACAAGAAGATACCGCCTTCATTTTGTTGGATTTGCAATCCAGGAAAGTATGTCAGTTCTCCAAGCAAAGACATTTTGAATTCTTTCTGCATCACAAAGGCAAAGCTTTGACTCATAGCTTCTTCATTGTTGCCAAAGTTAATGTCATCTACATACACAACAAGTATTAGCAATTTGTCATTTTCAATTTTTATATAAAGATTGCTATCTGCTGATCCTTTTGAAAAGCCTTATTGATGAAGATATTTGTCCAAACGATAGTACCAAGCCCTTGGAGCTTGTTTAAGACCATAGAGAGCCTTTTTTAGTCTGCATACAAGATTTGGATCATTCCCAAGAATGAAACCATCTCGTTGCTCAATGTACACTTCTTCTTCTAAGTTCCCATTTAGAAAGGTTGATTTCACATCCATTTGAAATACTTTGAACTTCTGAAAACTTGAGAGAGCAAGAAACATTAAGATGGCTTCAAGTCTAGCAACAAGAGCAAATGTTGCTTCAAAATCTATTCCTTCTTGTTGAGCATACCCTTTACAAACAAGTCTGGCCTTATTTCTAATAACTTCCCCATTTTCATTCAATTTGTTCTTAAAGATCCATTTTTTTCCTATGACATTATTATCTTTTGGTCTTGGAACCAACTCCCAAGTGTTGTTCTTTTTTATTTGTTCAAGTTCTTCATCCATTACCTTGACCCAGCATTCATATTTGCAAGCTTCTCTTACATTTTGTGGTTCAGTGGAGGAGAGTAATGCCAAGTAGATTGAAGCTTATGCAATTGTTCTTCTTGTTTGTATGCCAGCCTCCTTTTTCCCCAAAATTTGTGATTGAGGATGATTCTTTTCAACATACCTAGAAGGAGTCTTTTCTTCTATCCTTATCTATTCCTCTAGCTCATCATGGGTTTCTTCTTCATGGGTCTCTTCTTCATCATCAGTCTGATTTGGAGAGTAGGCTTCATCCTCTTCGATATCTTCATGATTTCTTGCCTAGGGATGTATCCTTTTTCATCAACCAGTACATGAATGTTGTCAACAATTCTTCCAAGTCTTTTATTATAACACTTATATGCTTTGCTGTAGGGAGAATAACCAAGGAGAATGCCTTCATCAGCTCTAGGTTCACGTTTTCCAAGCTGCTCATCAGTATTCTTAATATAACATTTTCTCCCATAAATTTTGAAATGCTTTACCGAAGGAGTCTCACCATACCAGAGCTCATGCGGAGTTTGAGTGCTATTTACTCGGACATTTGTTTTGTTGAGAATAACAACCACAACATATGCAGCTTCACCTCAGAAGGTTGCAGGAGTTACAGACTCATCAAGCATAGCACGAGCCATTTTTTGGACTGTTCTGTTCATCCTTTCCACCACTCCATTTTGCCGAGGAGTCCTAGCTGTAGATAATTCCCTTCTTATTCCATGTTCTTCACAGAAATCAAAAAATTCATTTGAGGTAAACTCCCCACCTCTGTCAGACCTGAGGCACTTAATTTTGTAATTTGATTCATTTTCAACCAAGGCTTTGAAGGGTTGGAATTTTTCGAATGCTTCTTCCTTGTGCTTCATAAGTCCTAACCAAACCATCCTAGAGAAGTCGTCAATGAATAATATAAAGTATTCTTCTCCTCGAGGTGACCTTGTCCTAAATGGACCACATACATCTATATGAACTAGCTCAAGAGGTCTGCTGGCTGATCCTTCCTTCTTAGGGAAGTTAGTTCTGGTTTGCTTCCCAAACTGACATGATTTGCATATGGTGTTGTCTGGAATTTTGATGTTTGAAAGACCATGAACTGCATGGTATTTGCATGCTTTCCTTATTTGTGAAAAGCTTAGATGCCCCAACCTCCGGTGCAATAACCAGTGTTCATCATTCTTGCTCAAATAACACTGTTGTTCTCCTTCTTCAAATATGTATAGATTATTTGGAGTTCTTCTGCCTTTGATTACTGTTCTTCCTGTATCAAGATCACAAACACTACACCCATCTTATCGAAATATTACCTCGGTTCCATTATCGCACATCTGACTGACACTCAATAAATTATGCTTCAAGCCATCAACATACAAAACATTTCCAGCTTTGACCTTCTCTTTCAACTGAGCAATGCCTTTTCCTTCTATGGCTGCAGGGGTATCATTTCCAAAAGAAACTTTCTTTCCCTTTTCTAAAGTAGTATATGATTCAAGTTTTTCTTTATCACCTGTCATATGCTTCGAACATCTGTTTTTGATGTACCATTGATTTTCCTGTCCTTCTGCATATAAAGCTATCCCACATCTTTCTGGTTGCGGTTCCTTCATTCTCCATGTTTTGCCACTTGAGGTATGTTCCTTCTGAGTTTTCTTCCAAAATCTGCTCCTGCATTCAAAATCTTCATGACCAAAATTATGACAAATAGAACATTCAATTTCACTTTCAAGGGCGGAAAAGTGGTTATAGGTCCTCTTCGTGATTGGAGGCGTACTTCTTTGTTTTTGAGCTTCTCTAGTCATGATTGTCTTATAGGCAACACATTGAGCTGCTTTGTGACCAAAGTTATGGCAAGAAAAACATTGTCCATTGAAGAAATTCCTGCAACTATCATCCAACCGATTGTAGTTTCTACTGACATCCATTCTTGAAGAAAATTGGGAAGATTTTACCTGTGGCTGGTTGTACCTTTTGTTTGTCCTTAAGGTAGCATGCCCCCGATTTTGTTGATAGTCTTTGTTCGTTCTTGCAGAAGACTATCCCTGATTTACCTGATGATTTCTATTAGGTCTTTGCTCACTCCTTTTTGTTGCATCAAGATAGCTTTTGGAGGTGGAAGCTTGAGATGTTTCACCATTATACCCCAGATCTGTCTTGATTAGAGGGGAACGCTGCACATTGATAATATCATCCAGAGTTTCAGATCCTTTAACAAATTTAAGATTAA
>APFE030952700.1:0-11231 GCA_000404065.3 Pinus taeda | reverse complement strand
TACATGCCTTGACTTCCATGAATGAGTAGTTGATAGTTTACTGAAATGGTGTTTGACTCCATGAGCCCAATGGAAGAAATGTTATGTTGTATTTCCAACCTTCTGTTTATTTAAGTTCTCATTTCAAGAGTTAGCCCTCTTAGTGTTAATGATAATCAGTAGTTTATTTTGAGAGAGCCCTCTCAGGTTAGGGAGGCTAATCCTTAGCCAAGAGTCTAGTCTGAAATAGTTACATAGAGTCTAACTGATTAGCAGCCATCAGTACATGATTTTGTGATAACAAATTCTTAGATTTTTGAGGACTCTTTTTGGAATAGAAGTGCTATTGAACAACTATTGTATGGCTGGCTGGACAAAGTAATAAAGCAAAGGAATTTTATAGGATTCCTGTGTCAAATGATAGACAAATAAGTATTCTATATCTTATGTTTTTACAGTTTTCTTGTTTAAATATTCATATGTGTTCCATATCTGAATGATAAACAAAAAAATATATTTCAAAAAGAGCTTTAATGCATTCTATCTTTAAAATCATTTATATTCTTAATGTTTTCTTCTATGCTATCATAGGTAGGTAATTCTTAATTTCTCCCTGCTTTTCAGTTTATCATTGTGGCCATTTAACAAAAAAAAATTAATTTTTTTTTGTTAATGAGCACCCACTTTCCCTTATCTTGAACATTGTTGAAGGATTCTTAATTGCCCTTCTTCCTTTCAATACCATCTCACCCTTTAAGCTATCATTTGTATCTTGTTTAGCTATCTTGCCTTGTGAAGCCCTCCTTGTTGAATCAACCTAATCTAGTTAAGCCATCTTTAGTTGACTCCATAACCCAATGTCCTAAAATACCTTGTTCTATCCATCTACTCTCAAATTCCACCACCAAACAAAATCAAAACCCCCCAAGCCTTCATAACTAGACTAGTATCCCATAAACAAAGCTAAATCATAAAGAGAGAGCCCACTTTGAGTATAGATTGGCTAGATTCTCTATTTAAAAGTTGGTTTCTGGTTACCTCGGACCCCTTTCCTTCTTTTGACAACTTCAAGGAAAATCTAAGTGCTAACAGATCCTCTTTTAGCATGTTTTTCAAATATGGAGTTGAAGCTTCCAACTCTAGAAGCTTCGTAACAGAAGTCTAGTAGATGGTTGCGCTAGATGGAGCCGAGGAAGTTAGTTTGCGCTCCTTTCCCCTATTAGGATGGAACAAACTCAACAGATAAGACCTTCTCCAATGATGAGAGGAACCATCTCTCATCCATCCTAGCTATATATACCTCTCTTTTCCAAAGCTAAACTATTTTTTGAGTGAGTTTGAATAATCAGTAAGACATCTACAGCTTGTATCTTTCTGGTGTATGTTTGAGGGAGAATAATGTGTTTTGGTTTGGTTTGAGACTAAAGGGAAGAAGCCTTAAAACCTCCATTCTTGGGGCTATCCATGAGATGCTAGCAGAAGTTTGGGAACCCGGATACGTCGGAGAATACCAACAACATCAAGGCATTGGTTGTAATCTCTTTCTGAATTTATATGAATACACCTATTGATTGATTTCCTACATGAAGTGTTATCTTACATCTTGATGGCTTAATGTTCCTTGACTGTTAACTAGGCTTAATAAAATATTGTATGCTCTCACGTTTTTGTTGTTGTTTGTTTGCTTGTTTTAGGTATTCGAAGGAAGGAAACAAAAGATAGTTGGAGTAAGGATGTAGGATCATCACCAAGTAGAATAGCATTATAAGAGGTAAGCCCTCTTGTTTGATTATAGCTTAAGGAGATTTTCCATAGATTGTTTGTTTGTGGCTAGGCTCGCCCTCTCGGGCTAGAGGAATTGTTTATGTCTGCACTAAGAATTTACCTACACCACAAATTGGCAACTCCACTAGGAATCCAATCCTTCTGTTTGATTGATTGTCATTTTATGGTTTTGTGTGAAATTTTCTAGTATCACCATGTCCCTTTATTGTTATTTGCTTTTCCTGTTTTACTACTCTGAGCTTAAAATTTACAGTAGCAAGTCTGGTTTTAGCCTTTGAAAATTTTCATTTGTTTTCCTTGAATCCTTGATCAGTGCATTTATTTTTCTTACATTCGTGTCTATCAATGCAAGTTTCTCAAAACGAATCGTGTTGACTCCCTTTTGGTGCTTTTTGTCAGTTAGGTAGTCACGTCAATTTGTGTAGGTGAAGATTAGGGTTTCCCCTAGATCATAGCTTTTGTGGCTTGCCCTTCTTATTTCTTTCTCCCGACTTGTTTTGACTGTGTTCTCCCTAGCTGGAAAGCTCTTTTACCTTGGTTTACATGCTTGTTTGATTTGCATTTTCTTCGCTTGGTTTCTTGAGTTCTTGGATGGTGTATAAGCCTAGGGAATCTAGGTCATCATCCATTCACTTGTTTGTGTGCTTAGCAAGTCAAGTCGATAGTCAAAGTTGCTCCTTGCATTTTGTTTGTCAATCCTTTTGTTGCTTTGATTTCCATTTAACAAGTTTGAAAAGTTTTGTTTGTTTCTTGAGTGTCTCTTTTCAGGTATAGATCACATTGCTCATCTTGTTTTTGGTTGAGTCTTTTCATCATTAATTTGAAAGGAATTCTCTTTTGTTCTTTACATTTGCTTGAGTTTGATTGTATTGGAAATGTTTCATTGAAGTGTGCAGTGTTTGTGAAGCATTCGTTTTCTCATTTCATTGAAAAATACATAATCCTAGCTTGCTGAATCAATATGTTACATTAGTTAGCATCATTGAAGACTAGAGTTGCATCGTCATTTGCATTGGAAAAGAAATGAATTCTCTTTACTAGTGAAAGGACTACTTGAAGTGTGTTTGCTAGGAAAGTTAGGAATTGGAAATAATTTTTTCATCATTTTGTTTTCAAAAAGAGAAATAGTGAAAACGTCATTTTGCTTTTGATTTCTTGTAATTTTTCATTTGAGTGTGTTTCCTACTCTCATTAGTGTAGACAATTCATCGAATTGAAAGGCTCTTGTCTCATTTAGCTGCATATAGGACTTTTTCGAGTCACATTGATAAGGCCTGAAAACTAAGACATAATTCCAAGAAAAACTCTAAAATGTATTCACTTAGATTAAGGCACATTTGAAACCTAAAGATCACATTTAGAAGGTCTAGATTAGAGACGTGTTTTGGCATCTTTAAACCTAGCAATTGTCATTCGCTTTGGCACTAGAAAGGACTAGTACGGACTTGTGCTCCCCGTACCATCATGTATATAAATGAAGACTCCACTAGGTTGCAATCATTTATCCATAGGAAGGCAAGTCTGGCACCTTGTAAGCATGATACACCGAACATAACATTTGGGGAGCTTGCCTGCCCATACTTCTCAGTTCGTCAGGAGGTATTCTACAGTTCACGGTTACTTGGTAATCCTTGTTGCCTAGATCATCCTGAGTAGTCATTTTAATATTTTTCACTCCCTAAATATAAAAGATCACCAATCACTTGTCCTTTCAAGCTCATTTCAAACCGAAAGTGACAGAGTCCCCTTTGCTTCTTTCTCGACTCTTAAAACATGAAAGAGCACCGGTTTATTTTTGCATATTAAAAAATTGTTGCCCACGATCTTATAACATCCCTGTTAGTATTCTGCTATACCACATCATGAGTGCACCTTTAAATACATTTTGAAGCCTTGGAATCAATCTCTCTTCTGGTTATTTGAGACAAAATCATCATGGTTGAACTAGTCAGTTTGCCTAGTTCTTCTTCCTCTCCTCTATCTAAAACATTGTCTAAGGATCCTTTTCCTGAATTGCCATAGTCACTTGAGGACCAAGGTGTTGAGCTTGGAATTTCTTTGAGCATTCAACCTTTTTCATCTCATCCTCCCCCTCCTTCAGATACTAGGTCACTTTCTGACATTGGCCTGGAATCTCTAAATAATCCTATCCAGACTCTCAAGAATCCGTCGACTTCTGAAGGTTATCTTGGAGTGGTTATTTATCCTCTAAATCCTTTGTTTGATCATGTTGTGATATCACCACAACGTCCATACAATCCGTACGATCAGCCGAGTATTCTTTTGAAATTATCCCCTCGAACATCTTTGGTCATCCATCATCGCCTATTTTCACCCATGGAATCAGAAGGCGAAATCCCAGTCTCCTCTCTGGGTCACTCGAAGGTTTCCACTCCACGCACAGTCAAGGAGTAGGAATATCCTTTCCCTCCTAAAGGTTTCCCATACATGGGAAGCATTGTGACTAGTGTTCATCATGAGTCATCATGTAATTATGTGACTTTAGCTTAGTTGGTTCCCAACGTTGCCTACTACCTACACCACATCATCATTGAAGACTAGAGTCACATCATCATTTGTATTTGAAAAGAAATGAATTCTCTTTACTATTAAAAGGACTAGATGAACTGAATTTGATAGGAAGATTCAATACATTTTGGAGATTTATTAGTGAAATATTTTATTCTTTGATTGTTGCATTGATTGTGTGTTCTTTATCTCTCAATTAGTGTTAACTTTCATCAAAGACAAAGATTTCCTTTCTCATATAGCTACATGTAGGAGTTTTTTCAGTTGATAGTGGTAGGGCCTTGTAAGTGAGACCTAATTCTAGATAAACCATTAAAATCTATTGAATCAACCTAAGGAGGCATCGAAACTTAACTCTTATATTTAGAGGGCTAGCCTAGTGAGGTGTTTTGACGTCTTTAAACCTAGCAGCTGTCGTTCGCTTCGGAACTAGACAACACTAGTATGGACTTGTTCTCCCCATACTGTCGAGTATATAAAGGGAGACCCCACTAGGTGTGAAATCCTTTATCTATTAGAAGCTGAGTCTGCTCCCTTGTAAACGTGATACATTGAACACATCATTCCGGGAGATTGCCTACCTGTACTTCTTGGTTTGTCAGGAGGTATTCTGCAGTTCACTATTACCTGGTAATCCTTTTGCCTAGATCATCCAGAGTAGTCGTTTTGTTCTTTTTGACTCTTTAAATTTAAAAGATCATCAAGAACTTCTCCTTTCGAGCTCGTTCAAAACAAAAGAAACTAGAGTCACCTTTTTCCATTTTCTCGACTCTTAAAACATGAAAAGGAAAAGTTTTGTTTCAATGTTTTAAAATTAACTTCCCACAAAATATTCCTAGCTAAATTTATCTTCCTTAGCAATTATTTAGGGTCGATTCCAATGGAAACATTTCCAGAGTCTACCAGTAGAGGATTCCCCTCAAATTGGAATCCTGGTCCCTTTCCTTCGTTTCAAAATACTGGTGCTCCTTATGTGGCAAAGTAGTCCCTCCCTGGGTTAACCATTGGTTTACCTATTTGGTTATTTTCGACCTTGGTAGTCCCTCCCTTTCAGCTCTTTTCCAACTCTTAAAACACGAAAATATTTCCGAGCTCTTGTCATTTTTGAACTCGTTAAAGGTTGTGAAATGTCGTTTACCCCTTTTTCCGGCTGGGATAAACTATTTACGAAAAAGGTACTCGACTGAAATGGTCAAACAGTTCTCTCAAGTATTGTTTTCTACCTTTTCGGGCTCGAGAGACACAAATGTACGAAAAGGGACCATGTGGAGTTTTCTTTTCTGTGTCATTTTCAAACTCTCTAAACATGAAAAATATATCGAGTTACACCTTTGTTGGATTTGTTAAAACATTGTCACCATGACGGACATTAGCTTCTCCTTCCTAGAGCTCATTAAACTTAGGAGGTTGGATTTGTCTGAAGGATGAACTTATAATGCAAGCACATGCTATCCTCTTTAGGCTTGCGATACAAAATAATTGGGGTACCTAGCAAAAATGGTGGGGGGAAATGGGAAATTCTCTCAGTCGTGTCAGTAGCTCACTCTTGAACATGACACATTCTGCTTTGTGTTGGGTTGGGATATCCTCCTTTTCATCATTGACCTTCCTGGGTTGGGCCATTCATCTTTTCCTTCCATTTGATCTCTGACACATCATCATGACCACAGATCCTATGGATTCAAAAGATGCCAAACACTGGAGTTGTGTCACTGATATGTTCAAGATTTAGTCCTTCTGCAATTACACTTAAACCTGATTCTCGGTATCATCTGAAATCATTTGCATCCCTTTGTCTCATGTTGATGATGTGGGATACATCATGGCCCTCCTTCGACATGGTCACTTCCTGTCGACTTCAACTCATTATCCAAGAAGCTGGATAAGGGACTCCCTTCCAGTACCTTAGAGCATCATGCCCTAATGGCAAGTTTTTCACACTCAACAACAAGCTTACATCATTGGTTTTCGATCGGGTGATTTCACAAGCGTTCAAAATCAGTTCCTTTATTCACATTCCATGAACTATGCAGCTAGTACCTTCAGATCCATTTTCATTATTGGTGGTTTCTCTCGTGCTTCTTAATGGTTCACATCATTGACTATTAATCAAGCGACTTTTTAACATGTTCTACTTCAACACATTCATTCACATGTTATGATTTGTACTTCGATCGGGTCGCTTGGAGCACAAGACCCTAGGCTCAGATTACACCAGTCTAGGTTTCGAGGTGATGTGACATGATCATGTTAATATATATGTCTCTTTCATATGGATGGCTGTGACCATACCTTGGTTTCATTATGATCCTTTCTATTGGATGGCTATGCCCATGCCTTGGATCTATTTACATGATCAATATTTGGATGGTTGCGTCCATACCATGATTCATGTATAATTTGTGAGAGCTTTCAGTGATGTATATGTATCTATGCTTGCTTACAGGTTTTCTAATGATGGACTCTAGTTCCCCACATCCATTTGTAAATCATTTCACCCCACTCTAGTTCATCCTTCATGCTTTAGGGGGCATCTGTTACACAAAATTTTGTCACTGTCCATGCACTCCCCGTCCACGATCCTAGAGGATCTCTACAGTGAACCATGCATGATTTCCAATCATGAAGAACCTCCCAGTGTGTCCCACTTCATGAGCAGAGTAATTCCCCTTTGCATCATTTCCCAAGAATCTTCCTTTTACCCTAGTTTACAAGACTGGTGCTACTGAACAGTTTCCTTGCACCGATTTACAAAGACCAAAACTAGCACTAGCACCGTACAAAGCGACTGAGCCCTTTTTCAGTTTCGCTGATCCTCTTTTGGAAAGTTTTTTAAATATAGAGTAGAAGCTTCGTAACGGAAGTCTGGTAGATGGTTGGCCTGGATGGAGCCGAGGAAGTCAATTTGGGCTCCTTTCCCCTATTACGATGGAACAAACTCAAAATATAAGACCTTCTCCCATGATGAGAGGAACCATCTCCCATCCATCCAAGCTATATAAACCTCTCTTTTCCCAAGCTAAACTAGTTTTTGAGTAAGTTTGAATGATCAACAAGACATCTATAACTTGTAGCTTTCTAGTGTATGTTTGAGGGAAAATAGTGTGTCTTGGTTTGGTTTGAGACTAAAGGGAAGAAGCCTTAAAACTTCCATTGTTGGGGCTATCCATGAGATGATAGAAGAAGTGTGGGAACCCAGATACATCAGAGGAGACTAGTAACATCAAGGCATTGGTTGTAATCGCTTTCTGAATTTATATGAATACAACTATTGATTGACTTACTACATGAAGTGATATCTTACATATTTATGGTTTAATGTTCCTTGACCTATTAAGTAAGTTGAATACAATATTGTATGCTATCATGTTTGTTTTTTTTGTTTGTTTTCTTGTTTCAAGTATTCAAAGGAAGGAAATGAAAGATAGCTAGATTAAGGAAGCAGGATCATCACCAAGCGAAATAGCGTTCTAAGAGGTAGGCCCTCTTATTAGATTCTAGCTTAAGGAGGTTTTCCATAGATTGTTTGTTTGTGGCTAGACCCGCTCTCTTGGGCTAGAGGAATTGTTTGTGTCCATACTGAGAATTTATTTTCACCACAGTGATCCATCTCTCCCTCACCATCTTGTGTTAGCACTAATCCCAACACAGTACACAAGGGATCAATGCGCACCTAGAATTCCTTCTTCCAATCGAGGAAGACCAAGATTGGCATGGTGAACATCTTTTCCTTTGATACATCTAGACTGCGCTAACATTCTTCATCCTAGTAGAATGTAGTGTCCTTCTTCAATAGCTTCTCCATAGGCCTGGTAATATGAGCATAAGCCTTGATGAACTTCTGATATTATCCAGTACAAACCAGTGTTGCATGTAGCTATTTGACACTCCTCATGGCCTCCAAATTTACTGTCACCAAAATCTCGGAAGGATCCACCTTTAGTCCTTACTTGTACACCACATGACAAAGCAAAATCTCAAAGGGGACACAAAATAAACACTTCTTTGGTTTTAGTGTGATTTGGTATCTTCGACATGTATCCAATATTAATCATAGACTAGCTACATGGTGCTTTACTAAACACCTCTAAGAACTTGTGAATAAACTCCTTGAACATCGTGATGACTACATGAAACAATATCGTTGGCGCATTCTTGAGTCCAAATGGCATCATAATATACTGGAAACAACCCCATTCTGTTGCGATGGTTGTTTTTCTCTTGTCCTCTAGTGCAATATTAATCTGATGGTACCCTGAGAATCCATTAGTGAATGAGTAGGCTTCTTGCCCTCCAACAATTTCCAACACCTCATCTATAAATGGTTTCTAAAAAGGACCAGGGACACAGGCATTACTAAGCTTTCTTATATCTATGTAAATCCTTATTTCTCCCTTCTGTTTCTTTTCCTGAACCACCATCAGTCTCACCCAATCAAATTCCTCCACGAGTTCGATAATTCCTGCCTCAAGTATATTGTCCAACTCTAACCAGACCTTTTCATTGTATTTTAGATTAAGGCAATATGGTCTCTGCTTAATAGGCTTCATGTCCAGCTTCAAGGTAATTTTCATCACGTCCAAGTCACTTATGACGACTTTAAGTCTGAAAATTTTGTAGGAAAAAGATCATGGCACTCGCGAAGTAACTTAGCAACTTTATCCACTATGGCACCATCCAAGTAATCTTCGATCTTTGCAAATTTTGGTTCTGCTTCAGTACCAATGTTCACTTGCTTGGTTTTCAGTGGCGTGGTGATGTCTAGATTTTCTATCTATAGACCCTCAACCTCGTTGTGGCCTTTGGTCACTAGGATATTAATATTTCTTGGATCTTCATCCTCCACCTCAGCAGTCACATTATAGCATTCCAGTGCATGGTGCAACTGGGTAGTCCAATCTAGTTGAACCAACTCCAAAGGATCCTATGGAATTTTGAAGATCACCACCTTAACCTCCTGTAGAGCTTCATCAATGCTTTGAAATCCATCTTAAAAAACTGAAGGTCATTAAGAAACATTCCCTTAATATATCACACTCTGTAGTGCCATGGCAGAGCTCCATTTACAGGTAACAATTCATGGGAATTATATCCAAAGTATGACAGAATAAGTGCAACCAGTCTGGCTGCGGCTTTGTTCCGTAGACTTTGGTCCATTTTTCCAAATGATCAACTGAATCACTTCTCCCATAATATTTCTCAGTCAATCGTACCTTCGGACGACCAAATCGCAACCTCATAATCCTCCTGTAATTGCGTCATTCATCAAAGTTGTCTTTGTGCGTACCCCAACACCGTGTAGGCATAGTGCACAACACCAAATCCAATGCCTGAAATCGATGATCATCAAGTACCTCTCTTTTAAAGGAATCCAAAAATTTATCTACATTAGTTAAACCATCGTAATAGGGTAAATTTCTTACCTCCGAGGACACACAGTGCAACGAGTTAGTCATCAAGTTACATCGCATCGTAGATGCTTCATGTAGATGATCATGCCAATGTTCTAATGCTTCATCTGAATTTGAGGTACAAGAGATTTCACGGTCCCATGAAATTTCCCCATCAGCTTTTGGATTAATCCAATCTTGGTCTCGCACTGTAATTTTGTAGATTTGATCCAAATCATCATCACTTTCTTCATAGTCACATACCAGTTCAATATACTGCAGGCCTTCTGTAGGGTCCAATGGTACTACAACATGGAGCATTTCCTTTCAAACGACATTGTCCGTTTTTTCAAGTTCAAGACATCATTCATATCAATGGCCTAGTCAATTCCAAGGAACATGGGGTATGGATTGTTGTCATTAACAATTTCTATCACTTCAAAATTGGCCAGCGCACTCGTACCTTCTATGTCTATGGTAACTTCATGTAGTTGCCCCATAGGGATAACCTTTTGTTGGTTCACCATCCTCAATTGAATCAGAGACCATTGCATCGTAGGTCTTCCCATTCTCTCCCATGTATTTTTAGGCAAAATGCTTGCATCAGATCCCAAATCCAAAATAACCTGGTCCATCTCATATTCTCCTATCTAAACAATGAGCCTCATTTTGTGCCCAATTCTTACCTTATGTTATCCAATCTCTCTAACTACGAGGTGTCCACCAAGAGTACTTTCCTCACCATCACACTTGTTTATCAACTCTTGTAGCCCCTTTATCACCTTGCCCTAACTTCCTGAGGTAGATGCCTCAGTGAAGCTTTTGTTTTCCTCCATAGGCATTTCCTTCGCGCCTTATAGATTAAAGCCAAATTCCTTTTCTAGGAATTCCATACCCACCCATCCTCTTCAGGTTGTTTCCCTTATTGTCCCCAGTCGCTACTTGTCTTCTCAGCACTATATTCACATTTGGATCCTCCTCACAGGGCTCAACCCTCATCATATGTAAGTTATGTGTAGGGTGTTGAGGTTGCGACTTCTTCTCCTGCGTCTTGGCTATCATCACAGGGAATTCTTCTATCGTATGGTCAATCTAAGTGCAGTATTGACATGACAGGCACGTCTAATTCTAACACTCCCACGTGTAGTGCCATGATGTCCCACAATTATAGAAAATAACCTATCCATGACCTATACTAGGTCCTCCTCCTCCTCAACCACATCCATGCCCCTGATATCTTCAGTGCACTCCCCCAATGACCTGATCTGGAGGCTAAGTTTCTACTTGCATTCGATAGGTAGGTGTTCTTTCCATCATCAGTTCATAGGTACAATAGTGGCATGTAGGTTTTAACCCCATACAGAAATTACCTGCATACGAATTCTTAAACACATAAAATAAACAATGCGAGAGCATAACACATAAAAGACAAATACAGAGAGATTTCCCCTAGATCCCAAAACTGAAACTACCATCTCAATTTTCCATTATATTCCTTCCAATGTTACAATACATATTTATACATGTTGAAGCATCCAAAAACATGGA
>APFE030952699.1:0-30177 GCA_000404065.3 Pinus taeda | reverse complement strand
AAATTGGCAACTAGGGCCAAACTCAATGTGGATCAGCTTATTTATGGCAGCTGATATTTTTATTGGATCCCTCTCGTCGAGAGGTGTAGGATTGATCCAAAGATCATCCGATTCCGATAAGTATTTATGGAGATATGAATTTATTTTGTTTATGAAATTATTATCAAGCCGACCTACTATTATGTAGGCTCTAGAAGCCCAAGTGACATGTCTATTCATCATCCTCACTTTGGTATCAATAGAAGAGTTTTTGATGTCAATTGGCACACTCACTCTTCATGTGATCTCCTCTCCACGTCTGGGTTTTTGGAGATAGAGAAAACACTAAGAGTATTTGCTATGATGCCCTAGCCGCAGTAGCATAATGACCTAGATATAAACTCTGCTATGGAAGAAACCCTAGATGTCACTAAATAAGCAGCAACCGGAAGGCTAGATCTTATAACGCAGTCCAAAAGGGAACCTACGCACCAGGCAGCGTGTAATCTGGGCAGCCATGACATTTATGGTGACAGTCAGGATCACGCTAAACCATCACATATATGGAACGCAGATAGATAATGCAGTCTTGGATAACGCCATCGTGAAACAAAAGGTAGCTGCAGTAACATAGTGAAGCCATAGTTAAAAGAAACGTTGTTCTAATGAAGAATCTTACCACGCTGTCCCTACACGTTGAGCAGACAATCCATACGCTGTGATGAAGGCATATCCACGCAACAGATGGTGACCATATCCACGCAGGGCACAAGATTATTAACATGCAGGCAGAGACTCATACGTTGGATCATGAATTCGCAGGCACTAGATACGTTGGTCTCTGATGATGCTTATATGCAGAATCATACACGCTATCATGGCATATATATATATATATATACACTGGGCAAATACACAGGCATAGAACACAGTCTATGATGACTCAGACCTAACCGCAGGACATAATGAAGAATCAGTCACGCTGGGCATATTTATGGTTATATATATTCATATATACGCTAGTAATATACCGCACACTGGGCAGTCACGTTGGTGCCGCAGTGATGAAGAGGTGCCGCAGTACAACACAGTCTACACGCTGTTCATAATTTGGATTCAACGCAGTCAATGAAGACTCCATCACAGCAATAGCTAGATATACGAGGGCTATGATATATGAATATATATACGCACAACATTCTTGGATACATATACTCGCAGGTGGAAAAATATAAATTGTTATACATAGCAAATGTATGTGGTTGACAGAATGGATATATATATACTCGCAGGTGGAAACATATAAATTGTCATATGCAGCAACTTCATAATAAAGGGTCTATATGCTGTCATGATAACTACATGATACATTGGTTCATGGAGAAACCCTATATGTTGTTATAGGAGGAGACCTGCTAACGCAGTAAGAACCAGTTTAAGAAGTCTGCCGAATAGGATCTATAGCCTAGCTACTTTGCTAGGCTGCAAGCCATAGCAAGCAGCTAAGGCTGATGATAGTATTATAATGTTGCAACATGATGATGCAAAGGCAGCATGATGACGATGATTCATATTAGCATGGGCAGCATGAAGCAAGATGATGGACAACTTGATGTATGGGCAGCATTGTGATCATGAGCAGCATGAAGATGCATGATGCAGCATGATGGTGCTACACGGTAAGGTGCAGCAGATGAACGAAATGGGTAGGTGAAGTCTTCACCTAGGAGATTCAGTTGAAGCAGAATGTCTTCAACTGATTTCATTATCATAGGAAATGATCTATGCTTAGATCCAGATAAGTCAAAGTGTTGACTTTTGTTGTAAATGTATTATCTCTCTCTCTCTTTCTCTACTGAACTTTGAAGATAAAAGAAGATTTGATCGAAGGCTTTCCCCACACATTGTGGGGTTTGTCCCTGGCTCGCGCCATATCTTGAGTCCTCTTGTCTTGGCTTGTCTTCTGCGGTTTATATTTATGTTCTATCTGCATTTTCTCTTAATGCTGATATGATTGCTAACTGTGAAAGTTTAAATAAATTGCTCTAGCATAGAACATACCTAAAATTAACATTTCTCCTATGGATATCACCCATAGGTGGTGGGTAACATCTGGCTCCAACTGGGAGATGATCTGTGAGAAGAGTGCACGAACGTACTTGAATGGGGAGGTCATGAGAACACCAGCAATCTCTTGGCACTGCAAACTTGTTACCTGCACATCTCAAAGACCAAGCACATGGAGCAACATGTTTTTGCAGTGTCTTATGATCATCCATGCTTAACATTAGACCATAAAATCAACAAGAAATCAAATTTATTCTAAATGAAATTTTAATCTAAATGCAGCTAATCTAGCATGATAAAAGAACATGATGTTAGTTTCAATGCAAAAATGACCATGCAATGCATCCTACTCTAACATGCATATGATACAATGTCAAGTGCCCTCAGGATAGTACTCTTTAAGGAGTTGCCCATTCACGGGGAAAAGAACAGACTCTCCATCAAGAGTTTCTAAATGGTAGGAATTTATACCAGCTATGTCAGTTATCTTGAAGGGACCTATCTACAAGTTATCCCAATTCTTATGCATGTCGGGTTTCCCCCTTCTTTTATCCCATAAGAGCACTAGATCTCCAAGTTTAAAGGCCTTATTTCAGGCATGTTTATCGAAAGCAGCTTTCATTTTCTCGTGACTGCAGCCAAGCTGATCGAGGGCTTTCCTTCTATTTTGATCGGCCTCAATACATTGGTCAATACGGGTTTGAATGGCGTCTTGTTGGTCGAGGAAAGCTTTCAGGCATTCAAGAGCAGGTAATTGGATTTGGATAGGTAATTTGGCTTCAACACCGTAGGCTAATTGAAATGGGTTGTATCTAGTTGATGCTTTCACGGTTGTTCGATCGGCCCATAAAGCATACTTAATTTTGCTATCCCAATTTCATTTGTTTTCCCCGACTATTCGCTTGATTATTTTTACGAGGTTTTTATTGCTTGACTCAGCTTAGCCATTTCATTGAGGGTAATAGTTAGATGAATGTGACAATATTATGCCATACTTACTGCACAGGGATGTCAAATCCATGGAATCAAATGCTTTAGCATTGTCAGTAACAATCTTGGTAGGAACACCAGACATCGTAATAATTTTGTCCTCAACGAAATCCATGACTACTTGGTCAGTTGTTTTCTTAGTTGGTATAGCTTCAACCCATTTGGTGAAATAATCAATGGTCATGAGAATCCATTTATACCCATTGCTGGAATCATCTTTGAATTCACCCATGAAATCAAGACCCCACAGTTGGAAGGGTGCATCCACAACAACATTTCTTAAGGGCATAGCAGTGAATTGTTGCTTTCCGGCAAATAATTGGCATGGTTGACATCTTTTTACAAAGTTCAATGTATTAGCAAAGATGGTTGGCCAATAATAACCTGCCCTTGGGATTTTGTGTGTGGTACTTTTAGTAGGCATAATGTCCTCCACAAAATCTTGCATGGAATTCTTTCATCAGTTTCTCAAACTCTTCTTTACTAACACATCGAAGGATTACTCCGTCAGGGCTCATCCAACCGAGGTCATCCTAGGTCAAACAGAAATTTGTTACCTTTAATCTTAGGGCTCTCCTTTTGTGGTCGACAAGGTGAAGGGGAGCCGATAAGTCGCGCAAGTAGTAGATTATGTCTGCATGCCAATCATCATTTTCAAGCTCCATAGAGGTGGCACATGCTCATTTTCTCCTTCTTGAATGGCTTCGTTATTGCTTTCAGTCAACATCTTAGCCAAGCCTTGACCTTTGATGATTTTCTTGGGGCGGAAATCTAGGTCATATTCTTGTATTTTTGTTACCCACTTCCCCATATATCCAAGGCAATCGATTTGTGATAGCACATCTCTCATGGTTATTAATGTGCCTTAACGCATGAAATAGTGTCTAAACATTGAAACTACTACGAAATTTTGCATGTGTTATTCATAGATAATGAATGAATGAATGTTCCTAGGAGATTGGTTGCATATGCACCCTTGAAACTCCATTAACAATTGTCATCGAAGTTGTTGTAGCGGCTACAACCACCCTCCAAAATTTTGTCTTAGCCAGTTTTGGAGCCTCCCTACTAACCTTCACAGCAGCGTGCCTTGCTTCGTCAAGTCCTCAAGCTTCAGTGTCTTTCTTGCTCAAAGGCATCCTGTCGATCACAGTTTGATCTTTTCCCTTCCCAGGCTGCTCACCCGGACTTGGTCCAGCTGCAGGCTGAGCAGCTTCCCCTTGAAAATTGCACATTTCTGGAGGGCAACCAGCCTTCCCTCCAAAAATTGCGCAATCCTCTCTAACAGCCTGTTGGGTTCCAGGGTTGCGCAATCTTGCCAACCAACCCTCCCAACAGGATTTGTGCAAATTTTCCCAGCAACAGGCTGTTCAGCCCAGGATTTGCGCAAATCTGGGCAGCGATCATCTGCTCTGCCCAAAAATTGCGCAAATCTGGGCAGCAGTCAGCTGCTCTGCCCAAAAAATTGCGCAAACCTCCTAGGCAGTCAGCCCAACTCCCAGCCAGAAATGCGTACCTTTCTCCAACAATTGAGCAGTCTCTTGCATGTGCAGCTGAGTTGACCAGTTCTCTTCGGGACTAAGCAAAACAGACTTGCATGCATGGGTTGCTTCTCCCAAGGCAGCATGCAAAGGCATCCCTTGTTTCAGGGATCTATGTTTCGCAGTTGGAGGTTACATGCAAGAAGCAATTCAAAAACCTCCCACCAAGTGTCACTTCCCCTAGATTTGTGGCATGCACGTCACAAACTCGATGCTATCAAAACTCATCAACCGGACGCTGCAGAGCTCATTCCTCACATCAACCTTGCAACTCTGACATCCCACATCACATCCAGGAGTAGTCGGCACATTCAGCTCAGTTGTTTTGGGGTAATTTCGCTTCCCATGCCTTGTGCTACATTTCTATCACTTTTTGTGTTTTCGCTTGTGGGAGTGTTGTTTGCTTGATTTCTTTGAACTCTTGTTGTCATTTACATGTATACTAGCTTGTCCTAGCTCTATTTTAGTTTTAATTGCTATCTCACTGTTGTCGCATGCATGAAACTGTTTTGCACGGACGTCCGCCCAATCGCCGAACTGTCTCACCCACATGCATGTTGATCTATTTGTTGAATCTTTCATTCATGTTTTGCATGCACTGTTAATCACTTCTGCTATCACTTAGTGCCGCCATGCATTCATTGACTTACTTGGTTTCAGTTGCTCGTCGGCAAGTCGGGCCAACCTTGGCCCAAGCTCTGCCTTCACCAAGGTTGCATTACGTAATCTGGGAAAGGAAGGCTCACCTTCCTCCCCAGATTTGCGCATTCCTGCCCAGTAATGGCCTACAGGACTGTTTTGTGCATTTCTGGAGGATAGTGGCTGCTTGGCCCAAGAAATTGCGCAAATTTGTCCCTGGGCCAGCAGTCCTTCCCAGCTAGAATTGCGCATTGTGCAATCCCAGCAGTCAGTAGCCAGACAGGACTGTGCATTGCATAGTTCCAGCAGTTAGTCAGTCTCTCAGCATCCCATATTGTGCCTTGTGCAGTCTTGGCAGTCGGTCTCTCGACCTCCCAACCGAAATTGCACAACCTTCATGATCATTCACCCAGGTATGTTGCAAGTTAGTTCTCGTGTTCATTTTGGTTTTTGACTGAGAGATTGCTTGCTATGAGTGTTGCCATGTCTCCAGGTATTGTGGGTGTTCATCTGCCTCTCAGCAGTACAGGTACAATGGTTTCCAGGAGAGTAGAGATGAAGACACCATTCAGAGCACGCTTGGGGATGCAGTCGATGAAGTGTCTATGAGCTTGCCTACTCACGAAGACATCAAGTTGTTCGTAGACAAGGGCATCAAGCAGCAACATCATAACGAGCAACAGCATGAACAACAGCTGAAGACAGCATACCAAATGCAACGAATGCAAGAGGAGGGTTGTTGACCACACGGAGGCAGAACAAGGTTGCAAGCTCAAGCAGGTCCATTGATGATGAAAGCAACTTTGGAGACTCCGACTATGAAGTGATGGTGCGACATGAAGATCACACGAAGGCAGAAGATGGAACAAAGAAGGAGTTGCATGTGTTGAAGCAACAACTCAGGAAGAACATGAAGCTGCACAGACAGACGAATGAGTTGCAGCAGGAACAAGAACAACGGTGGGCGCAACATGCACTCACGGATGAAACTGCACCCATATAAGTTAAAGATCCATCCCAGCAGCTAACACGGAGCAAACATGGTGAGCAGTGTTGTTGACCACATGCAAGGGATTCAGCAGCATGCATGTCATTGTGCGCACGCATGCAACCCAACCCATTCAACACACTCACCAAGGCGAAGACAAGAAGCAAGTCCAACTGGAGTTGAACATGTACTTCAGCAAGTGGATGTGCATGACCACCAACACACACTCGAAGATCAACACAAACACCATGCATCAAAGTGTTGTCAGTTCAGCCGCACCCAAGAACACCATGCGCATGCTAGCAGACGAGTTCGATGAACGGGCCGAACCAATGCACTGGTTGCAACTGAGGCAAGAGTTCGCTTCAGCAAGATGTCACCATGAGGTGCATGCACACCATTACGGACGACCAAGCTTGGCATCAGCTCACCACCTTCACCATCACAAGCATGTCAAAGAGTTGGTCTCATCACAATGGACCGAGTGTCAATGATGTCTTGCAAGGCTTGCTCAAGCCATGTTGTCTCACATGAGTACATGTGCATTGTAATGTTGAATCATGTCAAGTGTAAATCAGGTGTCAATAGTTGGATGTATCATGTAACAGTCATAGAGTAGGTGAAGAGTCATGAGGGTAGTTGAACTGTCACAAAGGGGAACATCAAGGGTCACCCCACCCTTTGCTATAAAATTTAAATAGTCCCTCATAACTCATTGTATGGGCTTTTGGTCAGCCAAGCTTCTACTAAGACTATCTTGAAGAAGGCTTGGACAATATTGTAACGCACCTTGGCTTCTCCACTGCACGGAGCTAGTCCATCTCTTTGGAGGAGCAGGCAGATGTGGCTGTAACGTTCCACTGTTGGGGCTAGCAGGTTTACATGGTGTATTGTATGATTGTGACTTACACTTTTTTAATAATAAGAGCCAGCACATTTTCATGCATATGTTGTTATTGTAGTTGGACTGTTCTGGTTGCCTTAATGATATATGTTGTTTAACTTACGTACTTGTATATGAACTGATTTGTATGCAATTATATGAATCTTGTTGTTAATGTGTTGCATGTGTTGTTAATGTTGTCACCATCCGTGTCGACTGCTCTGCTGGACATCAGACAGACCTTTCTCATGAACCTTGCTATATCAACCGTCACACTCGTCTCGGACTGATCTGGGAGTGTTGTTTGTGTTATCTTACCTTGTATGTTGTGACCACCGCATCCGAGTGGACTGCTCCGCCGGAAGCTGTGCATGTCCTTTGGGTGGTGTGTTACTAGCCAAGTTGGGACTGATCCCTTTCAACTTGGAACTCACCTTCACCTTCCTCTCCCTTCGAAGTGTTGGAACCTCTCCTACACATTCCTTGACTCTCTGCATCAGTCACACCCTTGCTACTGACAGAGTTATCTTACTTGCCTCTATGCGACATCACGGCGATCAAGGCATTACCTTATGACCCACTGCTGGGACTCCTACACCAAACGGTATGAGGTCTATTTGGGACTTCTTATCGGGGATATCCCCTTGACATGTTGGCGGGTCTAGCACCGTCAACAAAAGTATAAATATCTAGAAGTGTTGTGTAGTTACTTCATTAGGGCTAGTGAAGTTGCTTGTAGGTCTCCTTGAAGAGCGAGTTACCTTATCAAGATTGTCTTTCACTCCAATTCTCCCAATTGTTAGGCACTGGCCTTAAATCCTTGGTGATCACTAGAAACTCACAAATTTCTTCTTCTTTCACCTCTTTTCCTCATCCCTTTAAGGAGAAGGAGGCTTCTCTAGGGCTTGGTGTGAAATCCATTGGAGGAGGACGTTTTGAATTTCATTTGGATATAACTCTTCCTTAATATCCCCTCTAGTGACCCTTATTTTTGGTGAATTTCCTTTGGTGGAATCTGCAGAAATTTGATGCCCTAGCCATCACACCAAGAGGGAACCCTAGAAGCTAATCCTTCAACTTGGGGATTCTTTCAACGATGTGTTTTAGTACTTGCTGAAGTAAATCTTTCATTGCCTTTTCTCGTGTCTACCTTGACCTTGGATGTGCTCATATCTCGTCATATATCTCAACCCTAGGTCTTGTGTAGGCTCTTTCCTAAGAGTTTTTTTGTGGAAAGTCCTAATAGCTTCTCCCAAGGCTTGCACTCTCTTTAAACATTTCCATTGAATGAGCCACCTTCCCTAACTTCAAACCTATCGTAGATACACATCTATCACAATTGCGTAATAATGGGACTACTCCTGTCAACGAAAATCCGAGAAGGGTAGGGGACTAAAGCTGTGGTGACAATGGGCCTTTGTCCCAAGTGTTGTTGTGCCCTCTAGATTTTGCCTATTTACAAGGCTTGCTAGTTTGTGCAACAATAGACTAAAGAGAAGGGAAAAAGATTGCAACAAGAATATTTGGGAGAAATCTTCAACAGACCGAGTCTAGGAGAGAGAGGCCAAATTACTAAAGAGGAGGGTTGAGTTATGGAGGGAGGCCAAATTATCCAAGGGCCAATTTTTCTCTAGTGCACAAGGGTTGTACGAAAGGAGAAAGAGGGGTTGAGTTAGCTAGTAGAGGATGCTGATTTTCTAGGGCCAAAATCTTTAGGAGGGTTGAATTCCTTGAGGCCAATTTTCTAGAGGGGTCGATTTCCAGGTTCCAACAATTGTAATTTTTCTATGTATTATCTGTGGGTTTGGGCCCAAATTTTCTTGGGTAATTTAAAGTGAAAGAAGAATGTGTTGAGTATATTTTTTGTTGTTGTTGTGTGATTGATTGCCCTATTTTATTTATGCTACTAATTTAATTTGTTAAAATACTAGTGATTTTAATTTCCAACAATTTTCAGATTTTATGAGTAAATCATTTTTTGGGTATAAAATAATTGTTGAAGTACAAATAAATCAGATCTCGTATTAGAGATTTAACATGGTATCACAGCAATAGAAACTTTGTGGCGGAGATCATACAACACAAAGTTTTTGCAGCAACAAATAATTTTACCAACAGAATTTTTATTTTTCAACAAGGTTTTTGTGGTTGAAATCGATCTAGTGAGATGGCATCATCTAGTTTAAGATTTGAAGACAAGCTGGAGGGGGCTACAAATTTTAGTCCATGGGGGAGAGGATCACCATTGCTCCAATGGCAAATAACATGTGGGAACTTGCAGAAACAACACAAAAAAAAAGAAAGAAAGATCCAAGTTCCTTCAGATCCTACACAAGCAAACGAACACAATCTGAAGGATCACATATTGGATGCTATGGAAGATCACATAATCCCTCGCATATTAGGGAAGCATACAGTACACCAAATGTGGTCTGCATTGATGAACCTATACCAAACTAATAACCAAAATAGGAAGATCATGTTGAGAGAGAAACTAAGAAACATAAGAATGAACATATATGAAACTTTAGCCGCATACTTCATAAGAATCCAACAAGTTCGTGATGAATTGTCAATTGTTGGGGAAGTCGTGGATGAGAGTGAACTTGTCAAGATAGCCCTCAGTGGTTGTACCAAGTAATGGGCTACCTTTGTAACAGGTATCCTTGCTCGAGACAAGCTTCCTGATTGGACCAGGTTGTGGGATGACTTCACCCAAAAGGAGAGAAGGTGTGGGATGACAACATAGAGGTGAAGGTGGAGACAAAGAACTTGCTCTTATTGCGCAAGCAAAGAAGGACAAGGGTAAAGCCAAGCAGAACTAGAGCAGAGGAGGATCTTCATAGGGAGAGAAAAAGGACATGAGCAAAGTCAAGTGCTTTGCATGTCATAAGTATAGTCACTATGTTGGACAGTGTCCCAACAAGAAGAATTGCAAAGGGTAGACATCAACAACTGCATCTGTGCAAATGAATGAGTTAGCTACGAAATTAGAAGAGGAGTTTGCATTGGTGTCATGTCTTTCAGGCACCGTGACATGCAATATATGATTTGTAGACAACGGAGATTATGACCTCTTCACGAGTATGGCCAAGGAGCACCGTGATCTTCAGGTGGAACTTGGTGATAATGTCAGGTATGCAATGGATGGCATTGGCAGCATATAGTTCCACGGTCCACCTAGACTTTAGGAGTCCTATGGAGGTGAAGGAAGTATTGTATGTACCTCAGTTGGTGAAGAACTTGCTCTTTGTTTCGACTATGGAGTATATGTTGATTTGGGGTAGCATTGGATGTGCTCTAGCCATGAAAATTGGTGGAGAGGCTAAAGCACATGACCCAAGAATGGTTTGGACAGATTGTACCCTCAAGCCTCTTCTAATACTTTTCTCGCTGGTCCATCAACGGCTGAGATTAAATCTCTAATCAATAACTAAGATTTGATTTGGCTTGATCCATGACTTTTGGAACCTTCTAACCCAATTTTATATTAATACCCATTAATATTTTATTTTTCCTAAGTTTAGACTTAGGAACTCCATCAGCCATTGATCTCCAAGACCCAGAAATGGTTTGGACAGATTATACCCGGTTTGGGAAATATTAAAATAATTAATATTTTAATGGAGTTCCTAAGTCTAAACTTAGGAAAAAAAAATATTAATGGGTATCAATATAAAACTAGGCTAGAATGTTCCAAAAGTCATGGATTAAGCCAAATCTAATCTTAGTCGTTGATTAGAGATTTAATCTCAGCCATTGATGGACCAACGAGAAAAGTATAAGAAGAGGCTTGAGGGTCAGTTGGAGAAAACACTGAAGGAGACCAGTCAGTTCGATTTCTGGAGCGGGGTTAGCTGAGAAATTTGAACTAGTGTTCTGGAGAGCAACAGTAGGCAACGAGTACGAAACAGAGAGTCGGGAACAGCACCAGAAGATTAGCGCAAAGGTTGGAGAGGCAGACGCAGAAGCAGCAGACTGCGCAATCACTGGAGGGCCTGTGTGGGTGACGCAAAGAGGCCCAGTGCTAACGCAAAGAGGCAGGGGCAGACACAGAGGGTCTGGGAGCTACGCAGAGGTCAGCAAGGCTGACGCTAAGACTGGGAGAAGTGATGGAGCATTTTCTCTTTGTTGGGTAAGCCAGTTTGGCACCCAGTTGTACTGAAGAATTGTTGAATAATAAAATCCTCCCTTGCTGCACCGGTTTTCCCACATTGGGTTTTTTCGGGGACTATTGTCCAAAATATCTGTGTTGATGTGTTAATTCTTGTGCATATGTTTGTTTCTATATTATGGTGTGATATCTACAGCAAAATTTATTTTAATGTTTACCGAAGGATTTTTATAAATAACTTATTGAGAAAATAAGTAGGTAAAATAAATCAGTTGTTGCAGTGATTGAATTTTCACAGTATAAAGGACTTGACGTCAATTTCAAGGGAGGCGAGGCATTTATCAGGCCAAAAGGAGAAAATCCTAGCGTGAGGCAAGTGATAGGAAACAAAGAGAGCAACTTGTACATGTTGAGAGGATAGCCAGTCAAGGCCCTTGTACATGAAAGTGACATCCAGAGTGAGCTTTGACACAAGAGGATGGGGAATTTGCACTACAAGGCTCTACAACTATTATGGGAGATGGTCAGTGGTTTTCCAGAGTTTACTCTGGAGCAGGATAGTGTGTGCAAAGGATGTGTGTTTAGTAAGGATGCCAAAGCAACATTTCCTAACAAAGAGACCAGGTCTAAGGGAGTGTTCGATTTGGTGCATTCTGATATTTGTGGTTCTATGTCAATGGACTCTATCTCAAGGTGCAGTTACTTTCTGACATTTATAGTTGATTGTTCCAGGAAGACATGGATTTACGTCCAAGGATGAGGTCTTTAGTCAATTCCAAGAGTTTAAAGCTCTTGTGGAGAACTAGACTAAGAAGAAGATCAAAGTCCTGAGAACAGAGTATGGGGGTGAGTATACCTCCAATGAGTTCAAGGGTTTTTGCAGGGACGCAACAATGGAGAAAGAACTAACAATGCCCTACAATCTGCAATAGAATGGAGTGGGAGAGAGGAAAAACAAGACTATAGTCGAAGTAGCAAAGGCAATGATCCATGATCAAGACTTGCCTATGTTCTTGTGGGCGGAGGCATGTAACACAACAGCATACCTACAGAACAAGAGTCGGGCAATGGAGGACAAGACTCCTAAGGAGGCATTTACATGAGTGAGACCAAAGGTCAACCATCTTTCCATATTCGGTAGCCCAATGTATGTCCATATTGCATCAAAGTGTAGGACTAAGTTGGAGCCCTAATATGAAAGAGCAATTTTTTGTTGGATACAGTAAAATCTCAAAGGCCTACAGAGTTTACATTCCCGAGCAAAGGACAATAATAGTTTGTCAAAATGTCAGATTTGAGGAAGGTAAGACCTTTAAGAGGTCGCATCGGATAAGTCCATTAATGGCAGAGGACTAGGAGCAAGAGGCTCCAAAGCTTAAGCAAGGGTCAGCAGGATCACAGCCTTCTGGTCAAGAGGAGCATGATGTTCCTTCAAGCTCTACCAAGAGGAGGCCGAGATGAGCCAAGCAAACCTTGAGGGATGCGGAGGAGAATGTGGAGGCTCCTAGCAGGACCTTCAAGGATAGTAGACCACCAACCAGATTTTCCAGTTATATGGCCTTGATGAGCAGCATCAGTGAGTCCAATGCTTCTACCTTTGAAGAGGCAGTAAACCAGCAGGTTTGGATGGGACACCATTGGTGATGGTTCCTGCTCTCTGAAGGCAGCTAATTATATGGATAAGACTTAAACATCAATGTGCAGCTAAATAATTGACCATAATGGTGGCAATATAGGTATTAGCCTAACTATTTTACATTTTTTCCCGTATCCAGTAATACAATTGTGGGTGAAATCATTACTTTTTTCTATTGCTTAAAATGCATTTTTGAATGTAGAAACAAATTCAGAGTCTTGAAAACAGGAAAAATCCAAAAACATTCAGTTTATAGTATATACACAGATTTAACAACTCAAATATGTCATTCCATCTGATCATTCCAAGAACAACTTTTGATTACTGAGCAGCATCAGTGAGTCCAACCCTTCTACCTTTGAAAAGGGACACCATTGGTGATGGTTCCTGCTCTCTGAAGGCAGGTAATTATATGGATAAGACTTAAACATCAGTGTGCAGCTAAATAATTGACCATAATGGTGGCAATATAGGTATTGGCCTAGCTGTTCTACATTTTTTCTCATATCCAGTAATACAATTGTGGGTGAAATCATTACTTTTTTCTATTGCTTAAAATGCATTTTTGAATGTAGAAACAAATTCAGAGTCTTGAAAACAGGAAAAATCCAAAAACTTTCAGTTTACAGTATATACACAGATTTAACAACTCAAATGTGTCATTCCATCTGATCATTCCAAGAACGACTTTTGATTACTCAGCAGCATCAGTGAGTCCAATCCTTCTAACTTTGAAAAGGGACACATTGGTGATGGTTCCTGCTCTCTGAAGGCAGGTAATTATATGGATAAGACTTAAACATCAGTGTGCAGCTAAATAATTGACCATAATGATGGCAATATAGGTATTGGCCTAACTGTTGTACATTTTTTCCCGTATCCAGTAATACAATTGTGGGTGAAATCATTACTTTTTTCTATTGCTTAAAATGCATTTTTGAATGTAGAAACAAATTCAGAGACTTGAAAACAGGAAAATCCAAAAGCTTTCAGTTTATACACAGATTTAACAACTCAAATATGTCATTCCAAGAACTTCTGATCATTCAAAGAACGACTTTTGATCATATTTCGGGTAAAATTCATCGGGGCATATGCCCAGAAAAAAGACAAAAACGTAGAACATTTAGACATTATTTTAAAAAATCCACTACGTAATTAATATAGATTGTAAAATGACATGCATTCCGCATTTTAGTTCAATAGGAACTTTTCTTGAATAAGACTATGACTCTCAAGGAGCACAGAGGTAGTCGATATTTTTTTCTGAAAGTGCTTCCATTAAAATACTTCCAATCGGCTAAGTTGCCCTGACAGGGGTACTATTCCGTCATGCCCAACTAAGATTTGCACCTGGCCCCAACTGCTGCCGGACCAATTGAAAATTGGAGCGTGACCTGACATGCCACCATCTTCAGAGCTGAACCACGATCTCACGACCTCATTGACGTAGGTAGGAACTCTTAAATTCTAACTTAATAGATTTTTTAATGTTTCTATAAAAAGCATTTTCTGGACAAAAATAGACAAGTAAAGTGCAAACTCTTTTTTAATCATTTTAAGTGTAAATAATTCAATAACTTCCCTCGCTACGTTCCCTTCCCTTCAAAGGCAACGACTTTTGCGTCAAAGTGTTCAACTTAAATTACAAATTGACGTGGAAGGTTTCTGACAGAGCCAAATTCCATAATATTTAAAGACTTAAAAGACACGTCTTTTACTTTGAGTGTTTTGTCATTAATAGCATTGCCTTACAAACTGACTAGTAAAAAATGTTTTGTCATTAATAGTAAAAAATATTCGCATACACAGATGCAGCAAGTAAAAGCTTAATATTTACCTCGGACGTGTAGCGATGGGGCCATCTTCGCATCGCTTCAGACTGTTCGAAGGGATCACCGCAGAAACAGTAACCGGACGTCCTCTTCGGTCGCTTCTTCCTCGAATTAGGTGAATTCACATTCTCATTGCTCGGCTTGGAGTCCTTTACGACATTTACTTGGACTTTGGCCGCTTGAGAATCTCTTCCACTTCCATTTATATTTAAATTTCCATTTACAGTTACAGTTTCTTTGAAGCCCTTCTTCTTTTTCTTCTTTTCCGCTTCTCTGCTTCGCTTCTTGCTAATTCGTTTCTCGGAATCTGATTCATCCAAATCTATGATATCTTTGGGTGCCGGTATCCTTCCCTCGCCCCTGACCTTGCGGTCAAGGGCGCCTCTGGTCCTGCTACTGACTGCGGCCAGGTAAAAAGTGCCTCGAGTCCTCATTTTTCCGGAATCTCACGACTCTTTCCTTCCAAATGAAAATGCAGCTCAAAGAACACACAACGTACTCAAAGGACACACAAATTTCCCCTCCTCAGGCTGTGCATGCGTTTCCTTGAAGTTCGTCGATACAAAACCCCAAGGCCGGAGCTAAATTCCTCAGAATAAAATGCAAGCGCGGAGGAGACTAAATGCCGAAGCTCGGATGGCCGTTTAACCACCCCTCCCTGCCATATGACCGCCAGCTTTAAAATTTCTTTCGCTGTCTCTGTGCATTTTTTCCGCGTCCGAGAATTCTTTGTGCCTGGAGGAAAGCGAATGAGGCCATCCAGGTGTCAGGGCCTCCAGCAGGCCGTCTGATTGGACTATCCAACGGTGGCCTTCGGTCGTCGTGCATACAAATAGAGATCGCAGGCATCGCAGCCATCGGTTGCGGATTCTGATATGAAAACTGTATTGAATTGAACGCAGTGAATTTCTTTTACTATTTACCTTCAATGCTATGATGACTAATGCTTTTTTTACTGTGCACTGTTGCCATCTGTTTCATTGTTAGCTTGTTTGCAAACTTCAACCGTCAGATAGATATTCAAAGAATGCTTCAGATCGATCCCCACACCATTGCATGTTTGGTGCACACAAGACTATGCACTGAATTAATTCATTGCGACATTTAATTAAATTTTTTAATTTATTGCCACATTTAATTAATTTTTTTACTTATGCATAATTAAGCAATCACTTTATTTAAACGTCAACTATTTTTTCAAAACATTATTATGGATAGTGGGGGTTTGGTAATGTGAGCAATCTATTGTTGACTTAAATTTTGTGCTGTCACTCCATTTGGAAATTGTGTGGTGCAATCTCCAGATGTCAAGCAATATTCCACCATCCTGGTGTGACGGTTAAGTAATATTGCAGGCACTTGGTGGCCTGGTGTGTAAAAGCGAAAAGGGAAAGTGGCAATTTAGTTTTAAATTTTATAAAAATTTATCTGAATCATTAAAATGGTAAACATCAAATATTAATGTTATATGTTGTAGTGGCAATATAATTTTAAATCTTATAAAATGCTTAACTTTATTTATTAAATAATGTTGATATAAATATCTGATAACACATTCGAGGTAGCTTATTAAATAATGTTGATAGAAATATCTGATAACACATTCGAGGTAGCTTTAATTTATAAAATGTTGTCTGACTTTATTCCTGGAATAATGTTGATAGAAATATATAATTGGGTTTCACGTAAAACATTCCATGTAGCTTTAATATATAAAATGTTTAACTTTATTCATTTTATTCATTGAATAATGTTGATAGAAATATACAATTGAGTTCCAATAACATATTGGAAAAATATCTTTTAGAGATGATATGGCAAAATCTTTTTATAATAAAAAATAAGATGTATACATTTAATTTTATTATAAAAAGATTTTGCAACATCATCTCTAAAAGATATTTTTCCAATGTGTATATGATGTGCCATGTAGATTGTTGAAGAAGAGACCATAGATAACAATGCATTATAAAGTGTAGCCATTTATCATTATTTTCTTGTTATCCAAAATCAAATCTATGAACTAATCGTGATCCAAAAGTATATCATTATTTTATTTTAAGTATATCATTATTTTATTTTAAGTATATCATTATTTTCTTTTATCCAAAATCAAATCTATAAACTAATGGTGATCAGATGAAGTAATAATTTTGTTTTATTGTCTTGATTGTATATTTAATCAATATATTATGTGGTATGATTTTCCATATTCTATTTTCAAATATCATAACTATTTAAAATCATATTTTTGTATAGCTCTTTTCAATAGATGTTACATTAGTGATGTTTTTATTTCTTTATAAGTTTGGATTTTTCATGGTGAAAGAGATAATAATATTATGTAAATGAAGAGTGAATATAATAATCCTATTTTTCTTTAAAACTTATTATAATACTATATAAATATGATAGCACCATTACAACATTGTTATATTTTTGTTCAACATGGTTATATTTTTAATGAGGAAATTTACAACTACTTAAACTAATATAAATTATTGAAAGTTTTTCTTTAAAACTTATTATAATACTATATAAATATGATAACACCATTACAACATTGTTATATTTTTGTTCACCATTGTTATATTTTTAATGAGGAAATTTACAACTACTTAAACTAATATAAATTATTGAAAGCATTAAAGTAGTTAGTATTTCTTGTGAAGCATGGATTAATCTTCACATTATTCCCATTTGAAATTACCTTTCTAACTTTTCTTTTCTGATGTTAAGATGGAAATCGCCTCCTATAATAAAGAATTAACACTCATTTGAAGGGTTGTATTTATGCTCAAGTGGAAGATTAATCTTTATGCCTCATTATTGGTGAGAATTTCCATATTTTGTTCACAACATCTTACTAGGTGATACATGTCATCCCTTTGGATGTGTTTTGTCCATGGATGTCATGGTATCCTATTAAGCATGAACAAACTTAGTTTGATGAAAAGATGGTTTGTTAGAAGTAGACATGATGTGTTGGTAAGCTTTTCTTTAAAGGCGTGGCTAATGATTGAAGAATAATGTTGGCATTCACCTCTTAAAGAATTAGTCTCAATTTATCATCTTGCATGTCCGTTAGATCTTTCAATTATCGTTTTTTGAAAATAATCAATTTCTTCAAGTTGTTAAGGTTTTATATTGCAAAATTTCTTTTGGAATTTTCTGTTTATTTTATAATGAAAAGTTATTTTTTGGTCATATATAGGTGATGTAATTTTTATATATTTTTTTATTAAAATTTGGATCTAAGCTTATTCGGAATTTAATGGGTTAAAATTCAAGTTGTTTTTACTTTGAAAGGATGTTGATGTTAATCATATTTTGATGTAGCTCAATCTTTACTAGTGCCTAGTCATATTCATATTCATTGTGATGGTCGTTGTAACAATTATTGATTCAATTTAAATTTCATGAAGTCCTTTGAATTTGGTAGTTAGTTTCATTGTTGATCTTTGTTCCTACTAAGTAGATTAGTAATACTAGTTGTCACTTTCATTAACTTATGGCAACTAGATTGGTAATATTAATTGTTGTTTCCCTAATCTTTACTTGAATTACATTTTCATCATTTCAATTGGCATGGGTTTATTTTGCATAATTAATAGTAGATAGTGTATGATCATTCTAGTTGAGACAATCACAAACGAATGCAATATTATAGGATTTAAGATGTTGTTAAATATATCTTTGTTAGAAACACAATCATTATAAAGATTAAAAGATGCTCATATATGTGTTTTCTCATGTTGTGTTTTGTATTCCTTCGTAGTTTTAGTGATTTATTGTTGATGTTAAGGTAGTTATATATTTTAGGTGAAGACTTTTTTGGTGTGTAAAATATATTAATTGCAAGTCTAACTACTGCATTGACATGTTCTTTGTAATGTTAGTAGTTTATCATTGATGTTTTGTGACCTTAACTTTAAAAAATTCTATTCTTCCTGCTATTTGCAACAATTAAGGAAGAATCAACATAGTCAAGATAATCAATACAAAGGCAGCTTCCAATGGAGCTTGAGTAGTCAAAGAGCTTATGTGAAAGCTTTATTGTTGTGCTTATCATATTAATTGCAAATCTTAGTACAACATTGGCATGTCTTATGATTGGAATTTTGTCACATGAAAATTCATTCCTTTTCTAATTAAGTGTGTATTATAATACTCAGATATTTATTATAAAATAGTTGTTAAGCTTAAATTAAAAAAACACTTATTAAAATTTATATAACCTAAGGATCGATAAAATTTTGAAACATTCACCAATATGGGCGATACTCTACATGGTAATTGATCATTTTCTCAATGGTTTGTGATAAATTATACAATACCCCAATTTTGACCCATAACATGAATTAAGTCGGATTATGTAAGTTTTGTAAATATGTTAGTATATTTCTAGTGCAAATCTCAAAGACAAGACCTAATTATTGAATGGTTAAGCATATATATATATATATATATATATATAGAATATAATATATATATAATATATATATTAATATATATATATATATATATATATATATATATAATATATATATATATATATATATATATACCATGTGTTTGGCATGTCATAGTGAATTAAAGCTCTATAAAGATCAATGATGGAATATAATATATAATGCTCCAAGATGGTTGTGAAGAGCATGAGATTGGTTGTGATTCCACTAGAGGGGAAGAGGAAAGGGGAGCTATGGGAAAGTATATCTCACATTGCTAAGTGTTACCCTTAGAACTAATCTATTTTTCTACCATGTGCCTTAAATGAAATCATCTACCTGCTTTGACTTATTAAACCCAATCATTGAATACAAGAGGTTGGTAGGGAATTCTTCTCACATAGTTATGCAAGCATAGAATGAATATTGTTATTATGGGAAAAGTAAGAGTTCTACCTCTATGCAAATAAAAGTAATGCCAACCATCATTTCCCCCAATTCGCTTACTTTACATGGAGTCTAGTATCCATTCTCAATTACTCTGAGGTTCACATGCTATGTTGCCCGTGTTGTGTACATTATTATCCATGGAAATTTTGTAAATTAACTAAAGCCAACATTATTAAGAGAAAAGTGCAAACTTTTGATGAAAGAGGGATGGTTGTAAATGATTGTAAAGGCTGAGACAAATAGAAAACCTCCCCCCATTATGCTTTTGTTACTCTTTGGATGTTTGAGAGACAAGTATATATCTTTCTAGGATTTCCCAAAAAACATACAATATAATTGGATCTTTCTAGCCACATTTACAAAGCATAGGAAGGAAGAATATATCCAAGGGACTATTCAACAAAGAAGAGGAAGATCCCTTGTGTTTTGTAGGTAGTGGAAGAGAGTTTGTTATATGTTGATGATTATATGATATACTTGAATTGTTATGTGGTGAGTAGATTGGCTAAGCATGACAGAAAATGGGTTGCACTGATAGAGAGAGAGAGAGAGAGAGAGAGAGAGAGAGAGAGAGAGAGAAGCCAACTATTTCCTTCACCTTGGTACCCTGCTTGGGGTGGTATATGCACTAGATACCTATGGTTGGGTGGAAAATCAATCTTATTTGGTCAGTTTCTTGGACTTTCTTTACTTAAAAGATAAGCATCTTATCATTGTTTATGAATATAAATTTTTTATGTTTGTTTACTATTGTGAAAACCAATGTATCTTGCACGTAATGTCTGATCATGTTGGTTTTTTCCACTTCATTTTAATTTTCACACCTACACATGCATTCATTAAATGTTGGGCCTTCCTAAGAGACTCAATTAGTTGTTATTTTGGGGATATGACCTCGAAGGGTTAGGATTTGGAAGCTTGTAATGTGGATACCCATTATATGACTAGGATTACTAGGTTAGGATGTTGCATTGTTGTATCAGAGCTTCTAATTACAACACTAGGCTTGTTTATGTCGGATTTCACTATACACAAAGGATTCATAATTTGCATGTCAAATGTTTGAAAAATATCTCAATGAGAATATTATAAAATAATATTGGTCACATCTTTTTATTGTTAGATTAAAGACTACAATGTTCAAATTGGAGTATTATTAGAAGTGTATATATAGGTTTTAGAAGTGCAACCGATATAATTCATGAGATACGAAGATTAACTCCATGGTCATTGGGGTAAATTGTGAAGTCTAATAAAAAATCCCTAATTTAGTCACAACAAAAGTTTGAAATGCTAATAATGGGATCAAAACTCTATCTGGAGGGAAAATTCATAAGATGATAGGTTGATGATGTGAAGGCCTTTACCAAAAAACCATGTTGGAACAGATATTGATGTGGACAAAGGCTAAGCTATAAGTTTTAAACCTTTTAAATTAAAGGAATGCACACACATATTCTTAATCAACAAACAAGTAAAAAATGGCAATCATATACATTACATAAGCACTTACCCTAGAAACCCAAATCAGGAAAAGCATTAAACTATTTAGAGTTGCACCTCTAATTTTATATCATCAATTAACATCATTGTTTACAATGTAGTAAATAGGATCTTGCAACATCCAAAATCCATAATCCATTGACCTATATTAAATTACAACAAGAATTCACTGATCATAATTAGAAAACCATGGGTTGAAACACCATGCAGCACAAAACCACAAAAAGCAAAAATCATGTGCTAAAACCCACCAAAAACATATGCAAAAAAACACCCTTTTTTTCGGGCTTAATCCCCCTACTATGCCTAACCTGTATGAAGTGTACGTGAGACTAGTCATGAAAAGAAAATAACACACCCAAAATTCTCCCACTTTGCAAATTAAGTGTCACGGGATTACATGATTAACATCCCAAGGTAGTTATGTTCATTATTTCTCTACATTAAGAGAACGTCTTAGCACACACACTATGTTAATGAATCTACAACATTATTCATAGTGTCCACCTTCACCAGCAACACCTTCTTGTCTCTAACCATGTCTCTCGCAAAGTGATTCTCGGCATCATTATGCTTTGTCTTAGAATGATGAGTTTATGTGTTTTCTTCTTCTCTCTCGGTGTTTCAATTTCTCAGACCTTGCCCCCCTCCCCCCCCAAGATCCAGATCAGGTCCTTTTCTAGAAAGGTTTCACTTTGACTATCACAAGCTAAGCTTATAACTTCATGTACAAGACCTATACCTAAACACAATATTTGTAAACATACAACTTCCTTACTTTCACATTGTTTCCACGTATCCAACCTCTATAGTAGAGTGCCACTAAAAACTATCTCTTTATCTTCCAAATAATTTATCCTCTAAAAAGGTTAAACACATAACCACTTCTAAATATTTTGTGATCTGTATCTCTAGCCCAATTTGTGTCAACAAAGCCATTTATGTCCAACACATTTTTTCTCTAAGTCTTCCTTGGTATAAAATTCCATAATCTATAGTGCCATGTAAATACCTAAATCCCTCTTTGAAAATATATAATGCTCCTTCCTTAGTTTTGACATATATCTACTCAAAACTCCCATAACATGTGTAATGTCCAATATAGTGTATACCATTACATACATCAAACTGCTAGTAGCACTAGCATATTGAAAGTAGGACATGTCCTCTTGCTCTTCTTGTGTCCTAAGACACTGATCTGTAAATAGATTTATGCTTAAAGGATAGAGACCTTGATCGACATTGGGAGAATTTGTTGAGAAAAATACTCAGAGGGAGGCTAAGGGTGTGAATCAGTGTTTTATTTCACTTTTTCTGCAATTTCAAATTCACAATTTTATATGCTATTGTTATTCAGACAACCCATGTGTGTACGCGCTTCTAGTTAATGATACCCATGTGAAAATTCCTTAAACCCAGGAATTCCTACTGCAACACTGATGATATTTCTCCTACTTGTTAGATTTACATAAACAAGTTAGTTGCAGTTTCCTACGGCAAACATCGAAATACATACACTGCATCCTCCACCAATTAAATTATATGTCGAAACAAGAAACTGAAGAATAGAGAAAGATACACACAAGTGACACGGTTTCTTTTGGACAAATGTCCTCGAAAAAACCCAATGCGGGAAAACTGTTGCAGTAGGTCTGAGGATTTTTATTATTAAGCTGAAGTATTTCTAAATACAACTACTAGATGCCTTCCCAACAATCCAGTTACAGAGAAAATCACTCAGTAGAAGAAAATAGTGAGATTACCTCACTCTACATTGAAAGTCCCGGATGATCTGGAAGTTGAACTGCGAGTTCCCCAACTACTTTTGTAATGCCTCTACATCAGCCTCTAAGGCCTTGCATCAGCTCAACAAAGAATCGATATGCCTTCAGAAGCCTTTTCCAGCCCTCCCGGTTCAACTTCCTCAGCAAACTCGAACTTCTGCGCTGGAAGCTACTGTGTTGCTCTGCGTGGGGCTTGCATGAGCCCTTCCTGGCTCTGCGTCACCCTCTCTTCCCTATGTGTTGCCTCCTCTATGTGTCTCTCTACCTCTCTGTTGAGTATCCTTGGCTCCAGAGAATATTCTCCAGCCAAAACTCCCTTTGCCCCTCTTTGCAAAAGCTCACTTCAAATTTCTCTTCTGGCAGCTGCTCTGCTTTAGAAATTTGATCTTTTGAACTCTCTGTGTGTATCTTCCAAATGACCCTCAAGCCTCCTTAAATAATATCCTCGTTGACAGTCAATGGCTCAGATTAGAAGGTAATCAATGGATAAGATCATTTCTACTTGATCCTCATCTTCTTATAGAAGTTACACCCACAGTTAGATTAATACCCATTAATTATTTTATTTTCCTAAGTTTAGACTTAGGGTCCCATTAGAAATAATTATTTATTTTAATAAAACTGTTTCTGGGTGGAATTTCCCAAAACGCTTGCTGGGTTCTTTAGAATACATGTTCCTAAGCCTCCCTACAAATTTTGAGACTTAGAGAACATTCAATGCTACCAGAAATCAACACTCCCTCTTAGCGAGGAATGTGCTCTATCAATGCCTCCCACTGAAGCATTACACTGACTTCATAACATCATCCTCTGTGTTGTTGATGTATGACATGTTATCCACCAACCATTGCACAAATGTTGCATCTGTACTGCTGCCGACCCTGCCATTGTCAACACTACATTTGTACTGCAACTCCCTCTGAATTTTTGCATCCATGTTGTTGTTGGCACTGCCACTGCCAACTGCCCCTACATTGCAAACTGCTGCTACTACTTCATCAGCAACGGAAAAATGTCCCAAATTATTGAACTGTCATTCATTATGATGCATCTCAATGCTGAAGATCTGACTGCTACTAGTCCCATGTTGTCCCTCTGAAGCCATTACACTGATGTTGCTACTGCATTGTGTCTCCCTGCACTTCTCCAACTCTGCACTACACTGATCAGACTTGGCGTTCTAACCACTACATCTGTCGCTACAACACTCCTCTACACCAACTGACACTGGTCCATCCTGTTACTTCTAATCTGGGCTCCCATATCAAGGTATTGATATGAGAGGTGGACTCCTCAAGGATCCTGCCCATATGTAGCTCTTTTGAACTACAACTCCAAATCAGCCCATCTCCCTCCTGGAGGTATCTTGGCTGTCATGGCCAACTCCTCCCCCTCGATCTTCGCAGGTGTAGCCTTTGGATCGTGCTTCTCATCTTTGTCCTTCTTCATGAGAGGACACTGTGTTGCATAGTGACCCATCTCACCACACCTGAAGATTTTTTATCTTCGAGACGTCCTTCTTCCACCTTCGTTACTCTTGATTCCCCTTCGATGCAAGGGATGCATTCTCATCGTCCTCTTTGGGCTTCGACCCACTGTTGTTGCTTCTCATCCTCCTCTTTAGGCTTCGACCCACTCTTGTTGCTTCTGTCAAGTTTACACTTAACCAAGTCTCTCCTCAACTCCTCCTGCTTGAGAGCTGCCCACATACCATCCTTGTCTGGTAACACTGCCTTGCCCAGGATGCTTTGGGTAAGTATTTCCCACTCTTCTGAGACTGATTTTAGGGCTAGTCTCACCATCTCGAAACCTTGAGGTGTAGACCCCACAGCTGCTAACTCATCTCGGGTCTCCTGAAGCTTCGTGAGGAATGAATCTACGCGCTCCCCCTTTTGCATCTGTGTAGATATTAGTTTCTTCTCTAAGTACATCTTCCGATGCTCAGAATATCCCTGATATAGCACAGACAACGCATGCCACATCTCCTTAGTAGTCCCTCTGCTAGTGATGTGACAGACTACATGATCCTTCACTCCATTGAGGGTCATTCTCTTTGCCTTCGCCATTTCTACTTGGTACTTCTTCAACGAATCCTGATCTGTAGGCACAGCCACCATGTTGTCGACATATGTCTTAAGGGCATGCCCATCTAGAAGGAATGACTTTCTTACCTTCCAAATGACGTATTTGGATGCACCATCCAACTTGTCCTGATCTCTCAAACCACTGGTTTCCACTTCTGCCACTAAAAATTGTTGAACTACCCTCTCTGCTTCTTACTGCTGCTACTCAGCCAATAACAAAAAAGACTTCTTGGTAGGAAGTCTTCCGAGGAAAAATTCCCTCACAATGCTTCTCTTCTCTTCTGACGTCATTCTGCCCAACAAAAAGGCCTACAGAAAAATTGTGTCCCACCAACTCTTCCTCACACTGAGGCTTTAGCGTTGCTCCCTCTGCCATGGAAAATTTTCGATCTGAAAGAAATTCCTCTCTGTCGACTCACTCAAAGAGATACTGCCTCAAAATTCAGCCCTCCAGCTAGAACTGCGCAAAGCCCTCTAGGGATTCGAACTGCTGCCTCCTGTTGCTTTTTCGATGTCTTTTTCTGCTCAACGTTGGGTTCTCTAGCACGGTTCTTCTAGCTTCACCTGCACTACTCCGATACCATGTGAAAATTCCCTAAACTCGGGAATTCCTACTGCAACACTGATGATGTTTCTCCAACTTGTTAGATTTACATAAACAAGTTATTTGCATTTTCCTATGACAAACATCGAAATACATACATTGCAACCTAAACCAATTAAATTATATGTTGAAACAAGAAACTGAACAATAGAGAAAGATACACACAAGTGACACAATTTTTTTGGACAAATGTCCCTAGAAAAACCCAATGCGAGAAAACCAGTGCAACAGATCTAAGGGTTTTCATTATTAAGCTGAAGTATTTTTGAATAAAACTACTAGATGCCTTCTCATCAATCTAATTACAGAGAAAACCACTTAGCAAAAGAAACTAGTGAGATTAACTCACTCTACATTGCAAGTCCCGGCTGATCTTGTAGCTGAACTGTGAGTTCCCCGACTACTTCTGCGTTGCCCCTACCTGGGCCCTACATTAACCTCTAAGGCCCTGTGTCAGCTCAACTGAGAATAGATCTGCCTTTAGAATCCTTTTCCAACCCTCCCGACTCAGAAATGTCTTCTTCCTTAGTAAACTCAGACTTCTGCACTGGAAGCTACTGCATTGCTCTACGTGGGGCCTACATGAGCCCTTCCTGGCTCTGCATCACCCTCTCTCCCCTTTGCATTGCCTCCTCTGTGTGTCTCTTTTCCTCTCTGCTAATTATCCTTGGCTCTGAAGAAGATTCTCTAGCCAAAACTCCCCCTGCCCCTCTCTATAAAATCTCACTTCGAATTTCTCTTTCGACAGTTGCTCTGCTTCAGAAATTCAATCTTTTGAACTCTTTGTGTGTATCTTCCAAATGACCCTCATGCATCCTTAAATATATCCTCATTGGCATTCAACGACCCATATTAGAAGCTAATCAATGGCTAAGATCATTTCTGCTTGATCCTCGTCTTCTTCTAGAAGTTACACCCACAGTTAAATTAATACCCATTAATTATTTTATTTTCCTAAGTTTAGACTTAGGGTCCCATTAAAAATAATTAATTATTTTAATAAAACTGTTTCTGTGTGGAATTTCCCAAAACACTTTATGGGTTCTTTCGAATACATGTGCCTAAGCCTCCCTACAAAGTTTGAGACTTAGAGCACATCCGATGCTACCAGAAATCAACAACCCACATATATTTTGATTACTAATTTTTCATAATATTCGTGAGCTATTTAACTTTAATTATTTCATCATCATTTTATTATTCAATAATCATGAGAAGTAGAAATCATGTAAACCACAACACATGAGAAGCACAACAACACATGAGAACACTAAGATTTTAGGTGGAAACCCAATGTGGGAGAAAACTAGCGTTATCATTGTCTCTGTCTTCTTCTCTTATTATAATGAACAATCATTACATCATGGTCTTGTACTAGTGGAAACTTTTTCCAACTTGTAGGCATCCACCTAGAGGAGGCTACAACCTCCACTTGTTCTCCAACACCCTTTGGCAAGGAGTTACAACCCCCTAATATCATTTACCAGATCCTACTGGAAGGGAGATCTTACCCCCTCACTGAAGGCTACAACCTTCAACACCCTATGGACGACGTTTCACAATAATTCATACTAGATCCACCTATTTCAAACCATTACAACATGCAAGACACATTTAATCAAACTTTCACATTGGACCCACACAAACAATAAGCCCAAATCAAAACATTAACTAAACCCCTGAATCATTGAAGCATTGTAGATCAACTGAATCACTGAAAGGTCAAGCTACTGATTAATTTAGCATACTGGTCATTGAACTGAATCTCAACCAACCACTGTAACTGTTGGAAAAAATACTGAGAGGGGGGGGGGGAATTAGTATTAGCAAATCAGATACTTTTTCATTTTCATACTTAGATTCATATACGCTACTTCAGTTAAGGATATCCGTGTATATACGTGACTGTGTTAAAAGAAACTAGCGTACATCCAGTACCTTTATGATTTAGTTAGTTCATCTTCAGTGAATGGATCAGAACATTATTAACCATATGAACAATAAATATAACAGATCAACATACATAAAGAGCACACATGAACACCATGATATAAGGTGGAAACCCAATGTGGGTGAAAACCACCTACTGCAATTTGTTTCTATCTTCCTTTAATAAGAAAACTTTTTTTACAATATATTGGTGCAGTACTTTACCAGTACATAGGCTTCTACCTGCAGAAGGCTACAACCTTCTTAGCTCTTGTACTATCCATTCCATTTACTAGTACGTAGGCGCTTGCCTACTGAAGGCTCCAACCTTCACTCGTTTTCCAGCTGCTCCTGGAAGGGAGCTACAACCCCCTGGCTCATGTAATGGCCAATATGTTTACCAGTATGTAGGTGCCAGCCTACAATCATCAAGGGACCACGTTTCATACATTTTCATACTGGATCCATAAAACAAACAACATAGCAATACAACCTACATCATCAATCTCTGAATCACCCAATACTGAAACCCTGTCAACAACATAGTCACCAGAACACAGAACAGACTACAAAACTCTGCAACAACAACCAGATCCAATAACAACTTCAAATATCATACTTCATACTGTATATGCTACTTGGACGAACCCAACCTGCGTGTATATGTGCTTTTACCAAAGACAACCTACGTACAGATCTGCAAATTCTAACTCATAACTTTGCAGCTATTCAGACATCAGAACATACCCAGATCATAACATTCATACAATAAACGTGCATAAATAGATCTAGTCTATCCATAATCAAACCATATAAAGATAATCATTCAAAGCCTTGAGATCCCGTTCCATCGTTCATCATCCTCCACATGAGTGCAACCTTGGTTCAGATCAAGCAAGGCATCACCAACCCATAACCAACATCTCTATCTCACACTTCATCAGACATTCATCACTTGCACACCTCTCCTTTGACCTAATGATCTTCTCTTTATATAGGTTTAGACTTCTCTCAATACCATTGCCCAAAACCATGTTGAGCCAATACCTTGGACCCAATACCTGGGGTCAACACTTCGGTCCAAATACCATGGACCAATAACAAAATACCATGGACGAAATACCACGGACCAAAACTTAGTTTTCCAACATGTACGTGCCTTTCCTTCTGTGAACCTGCGTATACGCGCCTTTTGCTCTGATTATCCGCGTGTATACGAACTTTCATCAAGTCTAACCCGCGTATACCTTTCCTTTGACCTACTGCACTAGATTTGCCATCTGATTAAGTTGCCATCACCTATATCATACCTCTGAGTGAGTTGCCATCAAGGACAACACCTGTATCATAATGCCAACAATCTCCCCCTTTGGACTTGATGGCAATCACTATACCAAGTCACTCTCCCCCTTTGACATCAAGGGCAAAGGGCAGACCAAGATATTCTCTTCTTTGATATACATTCTGTTGTCCATACTCCCCCTAAGTACACGCTGAAGTTTCTCATTGAGCTCCCCCTTTGTATAAGATGTACTAATCCATCCATGCTCCCCCTGAGCACATGCAAGGTCTGCAAAAGCATAACATGACTCTATACATACATCAATCTCCCAATCAAGTGGGAATACACCATTTTTGACTCATCCACCCAACCAAATGGGGATATACCAAAAGTTTATACATGACTCACTACATCATCCATCCCATGCATAGTGGAGTAACAAAGTATATCATATGACTCACAAAGACCAAGGACCTAAACAAGACCAGGATAGTTATTAGCAGCTATCATACACCATATGATCTATATTATAAGAATCTAGCAAGATATGTTAATAAGAATCATCACCAAGAACTTCTAACCATAATGCCAACAATGCATTATTTGAAGTATATGCTCCCCCTGAACCTGTGGCATGCCATCATCAAAACAGTGATTGAACCATATCAGACTTCTGTACTACTATTTTTCTTCAAAACATCATATACGTGACTCTGCAACATATAACTCACATATATACATGACTTGTTTTCATGAAATGCGCATATGAGATTTGGAACACTAATGTTCCACACTTCCAGCTTCCCCTGAATCTGTCATGTCTGTGTACTCTGCTATGCCACATCTTTCTGGCTGTACTTCCTTTTTGTTCCATATCTTCAACTGTGATGATGTTTTCTTCTTTTGGTTTGGTGTCCACAATCTTCTCTTGCATTCCTTTGCTATGTGTCCAAGTTTGTAACATGCATAACATCTTATATGTTTCTTATTCCTTCTATAGCAATCAACAACTTTGTGACCAAACATATTGCAAGAAAAACAATATCCTTTGAAGTACCTGGAACGTGAAGATCTTTTTGTGTGATGGTCTTGAACTATTCTACTTCTGCATCTAGTTGAAACATGTCCATGATTATGACATACATAACATTCAACATTATTCACCGGAGGAAATAATCGTCTATCACTTCCATAGTTAGGAGCAAAATATTTTCTTTGAGGAAATTCTTTCCTTGGCTGTTGATGGGGTTGTCCTTTCATCTCCTTGTTGAGCCTTTCAGATTTTGCATTAGAGTTTCTTGTCTTACTTTTTGAACTAGATTCACCTTCAATAGACTCATAAAAGCCAAGACCAGTTTTAATAGCAGGAGACCTTTGACTACTAAGAATATCATCCAAGATCTTAGTACTATCTTGAA
>APFE030952697.1:3746-42520 GCA_000404065.3 Pinus taeda | reverse complement strand
CGCTACCATACGCGGAGTATGCACGGCCAAATTCAAAATATAGCGGGCCGGTAAATTGAAAATATCAAAACCGGGCGGGAAATAATATCAAAAATTTTTGGGGAAAATTCAAATGTGAGATCCATCATGCGGATCATGCCCATGGTGGATCGTGTGACATCCACATCAGCCATGGTTGATGGATGCGAATACATGCCCATGGTGGATCGTGTGACATCCGCATCAGTTTACACATCAGCCATGGTTGATGGATGCGCATACATACCAAGATGTCAATACAATTTCCTATTAATCGGAATCTGTTAACAGGAGAAATGATGCACACTGTTTTGACGACGGAATCTTAAGAATGTATTTATGTTTCTATAGAGGTGGAAATAGCGCTCACCATCAATACTGGCTCGACTGTTCATGTGTGGGCGCATCCAAGTATGGCAGGGGAACAAGACCCGTTTCATTTCCATTTAATTCTAGAACTCCAATGCATCCAAGTATGGTAGGGGAACAAGACCCGTTTCATTTCCATTTAATTCTACGTGGCTATGTCTAATTAATCGGGTAAAATAATTTTATTTTTTATAAAACTAATTTATTCAAATTTTATTATATAAAATTATTTTATATTAAAAATCACCAAATTATACAGAAAATATACAAAAATCATGATAAATTTAAATAATTTTACAAATACATCAATAAATATTTTATAATTTACATAACAACAAAATTTATTAATATTTTCAAATTTCAAAATAATTTTTCATTTTTTAAATTTCCTTCAAACCTAACCCTCCATGGACAGTATGTTTTGCTTCTCACTAGTCTTGTTGGTTGTAGGTGTCATTGAACACCGATGATGGTGTTCCCCAAGGGGGAGGGTTCTGTAACAACCCTGGACAAAATTCCATGAAAATAAAGTTAATAGAGACAAAATAATAGCCAAGTTCATGGGACAAATATTCCAAGATGAATGTTGGAAAAAAACATCCTAGTGTGGGTGTTCATTTGGTTTATTATGGCTAGGGAAATTAATAAATGCAATGGCAAAGGATTTGGAAAGGAAAAGAGACATTAATTGACATTTTATTTATGAAAATAATGGAAATTAGGAGAAACGGAAAGTGAAATGCCACAGGTTGCATGTGAGGAGGAAAATGAAGGAAAATAATGGAAAATTGAAGAAAATAGAGGCCTCATTGATAAAAAGGCTTATGAGGATCAGTTGGTAGCTTTTGTCAGTTCAGTTTTGGAGCTCTCTCTCTATTATCTCTCTTTCACACTCTTGGACACTTAGATAATTCGTCGAGCACTCTAGTATTGGACCAAGAAAGCAAAGGAAGGACTAAGAAAGTAAAGATAAAGCAAGGAAGAGCAATGCCTAGAAGCTACATTGGGATTATTCGTAGGTATCAATTTGCATGTGTGATTTCATTTCTAGTTTTGGCATGCATGTGTGCATTTGGTTCTCTTATTGTCATCAACATGGTTTTTTTGCACGTGTGACAATGTTCTTCAGCCTTACCTTTCCATTTCTAGATAGACGTAGTGTGATGGGTTCCCTTGTATTTGGTTGAGCTAGATTACAAGATGGTTTCAAAAATGAGTGAGGTGGTCTCTGAAAGAAATAACACAAGGACTAGGAATCCATGAACCAAACTAGGATTATGTTAAAGACATATTTTATGTGCCTCGGTAGGCCTAGGAATCCTTGACTGGTGAATGGAAGAATATATGTTAAAGCCTAGAGGTGTTTGGCCTCGATCATGCCTAGGAATCCTTGACCAGTGAATGGCAAGACATATAGTAAATTTTGGAGGGTGGAGTCTTTATTGGGCCTAGGAATCCTCGACTGTTGTAAGGTAGGATATACGATAAAGCCTAGAGATTAGGAGACATGAAAATTCCTCACGGTGTAGGTGGGGAAATTCGGTGGAAACCATGCTTGTTTAGGGCCTAGTGATCCAGCGGGGATTGCAGTAAACCCTTAGGAAACCTAGTTTGGTTTGGTTTGGTTTAGAGTCCCACATTCATGCTTGGAATATGGCGTGGGGGTGATTGGCTGAAAGAAAATTTTGATTCATCCAATCTATGGTCAGGTGGTTCGTAGCAGTCCCATAACTAGTTGGATTTTGTATTCATTAATAAGAGCTCTTTCTCCTTGGTATTTCATGTGAATGTATTGTATATGTGGATTTTATAGCTATTATATCCTTGTTATTTATGTTGGTTATATCTTGGTTATGAGTATGTTTTATGACAAACTTGAAGTATGAATCTCATCATGATTTGATTGGCAAATGAAATTACTATATATATATATGTGTGTGTGTGTGTGTGTGTGTGTGTCCTAATAAATGTGAATGCAACTATTGTGATATGTAAACAATGCTTCTTTATGAATCTCAAATAAGTATGAGACCCCTATGCTCAGATATGTTGTTATGACCTGTAGATTGCATGTGACATGTTTGACAAAATGCTTGTCATGGCTAGTAGGGGTACGGTCAAGTCATTGATCAAGTGTTTGCATTAATACCTTCGCTCCATTTTTATTTATCATTTCTGAAATTTTCATGAAGTTGTGGGCAGTGACGTGAGTTTTGGACTTGAAAAAGTGGCACATAAATCAGGGTCACTAGCTCAGAACGAGTAGGAACATTCCACAATCTTTGGCATTCCCTTGCTATGGGAGTGACTAGAAGGTCTCAATTACATGCATGGCTTGTCATGGGAGCGAATAGGGGTCCAGATAAGTGAAATGTCAAGTTTCCTTAGGGGCTGGTCCCCTGGAAGAGTTAGTTGGCTCTTGAAGCTTTTGTAGCTTGTGTGGAAGATCATATTGGTTTTTTTTTTGTTGGTTCCACTTCCTTAACTGCACATGGGGAGTTGAATCACATCATAGTAACCTCTTGTCACATGTTTATCCCAACAGACCAGTTAACTTCGATTAGTGTGGGAGGAGGGTGTTACACACTATATTCTATGTCATCTTTAGTGTCATGTCTTCATCATATTTGATAATCAATAAATCCTGCAAATTTTTCTATTTTTGGAATGGCCAATTCCAACAGAGCCTCAAACTCATGACAATAGTTTGCCAGACTAAATGTCACAACAACAAACATCCATTTCCTTCAACCAGATTTACATTAATGCATTTTTACATGAAATGCATCATAGTCAATGCACCATGTGATTGGCAATAGAAATGATATGATGAATATACAATCAACTAAAATCATATATCTTCACAAAGCCAAATTTAGATTTAAGGCAGCATGTGGTTCACATAGGTCCATACAACAACATATTGAAGCAACCACAACATGCTACAATATTTGCGTTCACACATTTTTATGCTCACATAAAGAGATACATACACCTCTATGTTCCGGCATTCCTGCCACACACAAGATGCATTCACACAACAAGTTGCATCCTCCATGTATTGTTTTGACTCCTTGGCTCACTATGGCTCCATGGGTTCATTAGAGAAATTTTGAGGTCGAAAATCGGCCCCAAAACAAAAATGTACAACCAAAATCAATTTTATAAGAACCAATAGGATTCAAGAGGATGATATCAAAAGGTACAAAGATTAAAAAAATAAAAAAAATCACCATTTTTGGAGTACAATGGTACAAAGACTAAAAAAGTAAAAAAAAAAATGACATTTTCAACTTATCTCTTTATGATTTTACTCAAATTTCAAGCGGGAGCACTCGTTGGATGCACAATTTAATTCCTCATCCAACGAGTACCCATGTTTCATACTTTTCATGGACCCTAATACACAAAAAATGAGAAATACTTGAAAAACATGATTGTAATCACATTTTTTCATGTATTTCTCATTTTTTTTTATAGTAGGGTCCATCGAAAGTATGCAACATGGGTACTTCTTAGATAAGGAATTAAATTTTCCATCCACCGAGTGCTTCCGCTTGAAATTTGAGTAAACCCGTTGGGAGATAAGTTGAAATTGAAAGTTGAAAAAGGTAGTTTTTTCTTTTTTCTCTTGTAAAATTTGATGATGAAATATAGCCTTATTTTATTATTTCCACTATTATTTTATAATATTCCTTATGGGACACATTTTGTACGGCGAAATTTCTCTAATGCTTATTGTCCATTGTTCACATGCTCCACGAACATGCCTCTTCTTCTTCAACGAGATGTAGATGATAAAATGTGAACCAAGAGCACCAAGAATAGATTTTGTGCCCTCTTCATAATAGAAAACATTGCACCACGACTCAAACAAGAAGTAGCTCAATTCCAACTCTTTGTTGTTGTCTACAAAACTTCGAAGGGATGGTCCCGACAATGCAATAGATCCATGAATCTCAGTAGATTTCAACGTTGCTTACAATCACACTCACACAACTTCAAATGCGCTCGATGGTCTTTCCCAACAACAACATCTGCAACATGATACTTTCACGCATATCCCTAAAACAACTCAACTAGATTTCTCTCGAATCAGCTCATAGGCACTTGAACAATTTGATGGAGAAAAAAAAAAATTAACATACTACTATAAAACATAAAAGAGTACACTTAAAAAAAAAACATATATTCTCTTGTTTTCCTAGGCCAAAGACTAGGCCCATATGAGCTCTGATACCAAGTTAAAATTGCATAAGCCACATAAAAATGTTATTCACATAAAAAAAAAATACAATATAAATACAAGAAGCTATGTCTCGAGATATGTAATTTATCTTGGACATTCTATCTCTTGGTTGAGTGAATATCTCAACCACGCACTTATGTAGGAAGCTAATTAGTTGGAGAGAATCTCTCAACCAACTATGCCTCAACAATCTCCTAAACACTAGAGAACTACTCCTATATTGGAAAACATCACAAATAAGACAAGTACATATTATATTTCAATACGTCTTATGGTGTGGTCACATACTTTGAAAAAACTATGTTCTTGCTCTTTGTGGTCGATTCTAAAATCCCCTACAATGACTATTCAACTTCTTGCTCATGGTGCGAGGATGATTTGAAAAGGAAAACTTAAATTGTCATGAAAGATTTTTTTTATATGGTAGAATCTATGAATGATAAAAGTAGTGTAAATGGACCTATTAAAGGAAATGATCTAATAAATTAGTCTTGATTGATAAAACAAGGGATAAAAAAATGGTAATGAAGTTTGATGCAATCGAATAAGCGACCATTCATTATTCTACACAAGAGAGGCACACAACAAATTCCCATTTTGCAGAAGTGATAGAAAATTGTAGAAGAGATTTGTGGCAGAGGACCTAACACGGATTAGATTATTTCCATATGGAAAAGATTATTTCCATATCTAAGGGCATGTATTGGGTAGTTAAAGATAACCCAAATTTCAAGGCATGAATTACATAAATTATTCAAGATTTGAGTGCGAGTGCATGAGGAAAATAATTTAACACTTAGTTTTAGAAAAAATGATTTGTGATGAAATGGAAATAAAAGGATATAGGTGGTAGAGTTTTCATTCTTTAAAGGCCATTTGAGAGATATTTAGGAATAACATCTACAAATCCAAATTTAAAAGAGAAGGATCAACATGTTGAGGTTATTTCAAGGAATTCAATGAGTGTTTTCAGGCAGTGCTTTTAAGTATTCAATAGTTGTAGATTTTTCCAGATTTAAATGCAAGCAATTTATAATTTGCTGATTACTTGTAGTTAATTAGAGATTTTTTTCATTTTTAATTTGTAAATAAGCTTTGATTTCTAAAAACTACTAACAACTTGTACATTTCTTTCTCAATAAGTATTATAACTATTAATGTAAAAGGAGTTGCTTTTTGGGTACAGACATATACTTGTATTTTGTAAAATCTTTATACTTTCAAATAAAGTTTAATCAAAGGGTTTTGGTTTCTGCTTATCACATAATTGTTTACTCTGAGAGTATTATCATGTGTTTTCATAATGTGATCTGTACATTTTGCAATTTCGTGGAGCATAGGAGAGGCTAAGTTGATATTTAGCACCCCTTAGTTCCCTGGGCAATGTTATATTCATAGCCAAGCAACTAATATAGAAAGATTGTTTATAATTTCCCTATGAATCTGAAAATTGTTGCCCTTGTTCTATATAATTGAAATGTTTGTTGAACTGTTGAACTAGAGAAATATAGAAGAACATTTCAAGTGAGTGACTTTATTAGCTAGAAATTTTTGTTAAAATTTTGTTTTGCATAGATATAATAATTTAGATCAAATTTAAGAAGAACGCTAATGAGATAATTAACATTATTAAGGGAAATAATATTATTAACTAAAAGTTGTTGCTAAAATTTTAAAAAATTCTAGAAGTTCGAATTTTACTTTTGAGATAGGTATAGTTGATTTTAGGGTCAATATGTACTTTCGGCATGGTTTTAATTGAGTGTTATTTATTTCAAATTCTCGGGGAGAATAGTCATAAAAACAGAAGATATTATCTAAATGACTCTCTAGGTGAGATACCTAGAGAGCGCCCAAGCATATCACAATACACCCATTGTCTTCCATTAGGAGAACAACCTAGTACATATAGGCTTTCACACTATTAGGGTGGTTTCAACCACTCCCTAGATAGTAGGATCTGAGACCTAATCTTAGAGTCTCAATCTTATCTTTAAAACAACTATCTGTAACTTTCTCTATTAATTCTAACACTCCCTCTTAGTGGAGAAATGGGACTGAAAAAATAACATATGCCTATTGTTCTAGTCTCAGCTAGGCTTACAATTAAAACATGAAAAAACTTGGTAACAGAGGTGTTCATTTTGTTCTTTTTGCTTGAGAGTCCATGCTTGTTCATTTTGAGTCGAGGCTTCATCTTCGCTTTCCTCGCCATGAGGTAGTGATGTCCCTTAACCTCATTTCTTTCCCAGTGACAGAAAGCTTGAATTCTTATTCTCGCCCTTCTCAAGATTATGTCGGGCTGGATAAGAGAATTTTCCCTCTCACTATTTCCGGTGTCAACCATTTGAAAGTTAGCTATGATGTCTTCATCATTAATTGATGTAACGTCTACACACACAAAAATATTAACGAGATCATCTCCAGCTTTGTTTTCTTCTGCCACGTCTTTGCAATCTGCTTCATGTGGCTCGTCCAATTGATCTTCAACACTTTGTTCCTCTTTACACCCTTTCTGAAGATCAGCTATTGTGTCTTCAATCTCAGGATCTTGCATAATAGACTGTGCCTCTTGATTCTTGTGGTCATCAACAGAACCACATTGTTTTTCTAAAATTTATTCTAACTCAAACATACTACGCATGCTAATGCTTCCAAATGCCCACATGAGAAAATCATCATCATCAGAATCTAAAAATATAGACATGTTGTTAAAGTCCACCTTATCTCGCTTCGAGATTTCTTTTCGACTCCACACAGTCCTCTAATGAGCTCCAACAACCCCATTACCACGTAGGTGGGAAACTTCTCCCTTTGGCGGCTCTTCAACTGTAGAACCTTGTAGACTATGGCTTCTGTGTGACACAGGTCTTAGTGCCCTAGGCTCTGGCGACGAGCAACAAAACGACCTCTCACAAGATGGAAACGTTATCAGTATCTAATTCTTATGTATGTAATTAGCAATTTCTGATAACACATATTTCTGAAGATGGGTTCAAATCAGTGAAAAAATTTGCATTTTTTGTGGCATATAATAATTTAGAATAAAATTTACCCAATTGAGTTTCAGATCCCAATTGATTTTCAGATCTCCAAAATCAATGTTTACACAGATCTTCCAGCTTTCTCCACGATCACTAGAATAAACAAACTTTGTTTAGCAACAAAAACAACAGTTCCACTCAATCAATCCGACACACCACGATTCTTTGCCTACTGCAGGCACTTCTGTCAACAGGTCAAATTCTGCCACACCAGGTTAAGATTGCCGCCAAAGACCACCCATGCAGTGTCGAAATCAAGCCTCCAGCAAATTCCAAAAAACAAAAACAAGCCTCCGCACAGTGAGTTCTCCTTTGCTCATGAATTTCGCTCCAAACAAGCAGATGAGATCCCAACAACTCACTAGCGCTCAACTCTCTCCCAATCTTTTGGTGTGGGCTCAAATCCATGCAACAACAATTGAGATCAGCCACGATGCTTGTTGTGGTGACAGGTCTGAAATCTGCTTGACTAAATACACATAACACCACTATACCACTTCTCGTTGGATATCACTGACTGCAAAAAATTTAGAATCGTTGCCTTCTGGATTATCGAAGCTCCGTTCTTTAAGAACGTTGAGCATGAAAGGAGTTGCATTCAACAGGAAATCAGCTACAATTGATGCTTTTGGGTGGATGGGTTTCAAAGATTTCACTCACATGAGAACCTTATCCATAACATTCAGTAGTGAGACATCATTATCTAAAGGTTTTCTCTCGCTATAGACTTGTCCGAGCCTCGGAAATATACGGTCCCTCTCCTTGTAATACTGGTCTTCTGGTGATGAATGTTGCACTCTTCCACGAGGCACAAAACCCAATCAACAACAGCACTCCATGACTTTTCTCAGATCGCATAGGCCCTGATCTTATTTCTGTTGTGCAAGATCCACACAACCCTCCTCGCGACCTCCTCCACTCAGACGGTAAAGCTCCAAAAGGCACACACAATTTTTTTTTTGTTCTTTGTCTTGCCTTCGGGCCTAACACCTTCCACTATAATGATTTGAAGAAATAAGGTGCCCATGGCGAACCTCGAATCCGCAGCAATCACACTCCTCTACAAATCACAATCTTCCTCCTTGGTAGTCCAGGCCTTGCCTCTTCCTCAACAATCCAGGCTCAGTGTAGCAGTGGGGGATCTTGGCAAGTGTTAAGTGAAATAAACAAAAAACGCAACCTTTTCACCGCCAAAAAGAAATCACGTAGGTCCATGCGATTTTGCACCACAGATTTGCGAAGGTTTTCGCGATTGTACATGGAAGATCTGTGATGACTGGCGAAATAAAAAACACAGGAAAGGGTTACAGTGGGATCAACGCAATTAGCCCTCCAATACAAGTGATGATTTCACCTCCGTCGTGCCCTTCACTCAGCTTACAGGATCGACAACCCTGAAGCTCTGATACCATGATAAAAACAGAAGATATTATCTAAATGGTTCTCTAGGTGAGATACCTGAAGAGTGCCCAAGCACATCACAATACACCCACTGTCTTCAATCAGGAGAACAACCTAGTACATATAGGCTTTCACACTACCATTGTTGTTTCAACCACTCCTTAGATAGTAGGATCTGAGACCTAATCTTAGAGTCTCACTCCTATCCTTAAAACAACTAAGTGTAACTTTCTCCATTAATTCTAACAAATAAGTGTTGCCACGACACAGTTCTATTCATTTCACTTTAGATTGATCTTTATATTATATAAAATATTGGTGGAAATATTGTTTTTCTATTTAAAAGATAGAAAATATATCTTTTAAAATGATATTTATTTAGTATAAAATTATTTTATATTTAAAATAAATTTTATTAAAATATTTTCAAAACCATGCAAAATTTTATTTAATAAACTTTACGGGAAAAACTATAAATTAAAAAGGTGAAACTTGATGACTGACTTTGATTGTCGCTTGGACGGCGCTTTAAAAGTGAAAGTATACCGTCACCTATCCAATGGTGTTCGGATTCTCCTGGACGGTTGTTTCCTCCCCTATGAGATGTTCACTATCTGGCTGCTTACTTTTCTTCTCGATACTGTTTTTAAAACAATGACAGCGATCCAGATGATATCCTCTAAAAGAAACCCAGTCCTTTTCTGCCAAAGTCATAACCCACTTTTCTGCAAATAAATTTGTGCCGTTGGCTCCATTAATGATTCCTTATATGGTCTTGTTCGGTGTTAACCCTCTGTAATGCATAGTAATTGCCAAAAGTAACTGAAAGAAGAGCAGGATATGTTACACAACTGTATCAAGGTGGAGGTCTCGTGGTGGGGCTGTTTTATGCGCTACTCAAATTATTTGTTTTCACCGATAACCAGACTTCAGCGCATTTTTTGCATGTGTTTGCTGTCTCATCCGGATAACAAATCTCTGTTTTTTTCATTCATATTTTTGTTTAAATCTCAGGACAGAATATCACAGTGGTGAGTCCCAATTCGACATTGACACCGTATGGGTCACCCACAATGCCGCCCAGATTGACGAATTCGCCACCCCCTTTGACACTGTTACTGGGCAATTCGACACACCCGTCCGGTAAAAAGACATCGAAAAAAATGGGTATATTGTTGGGAAGCGTCGTCGGTTTAACAACTATATTTCTGATGCTGTGCCTGGTGTTCGGTCGATGTGGTAGGCAACCGAAAACCTATGTTAGAACAGGTAATTATGAATTGTTGCACCATAGCTTCCATGCTGAGTTGAGCTTTATTTTATTTTATTTATTTATTTGTAACTTTTTTGGATTAAATCATTATGAATAAAAATGTTATTGTGATGATCTCCACAGATAAGAATATAGATGCAAGAGGAAATTTCGGGGAAGTATATTTTGGTTACAAGATTCTCAGAAATGCTACTGGAAACTTTGATCGGAACAACATGCTTGGAAAAGGAGGATTCGAAGAAGTTTACAAGGTATAATAATATTCGTTGTCTTGATGGTTTTGTTCAATTATGTGGTACCTTTGCAGTGTAATTGTAATGATTTTGATGATCCGCAGGGAAGGCTTCCGGATGGGAGGGATGTTGCCGTTAAGAAACTGAAAGGAAAGCACACTACTCAAGCTGCTGAGGAATTTCTAACAGAAGTGAAGCTCATCAGTAGTGTCTGTCACCGTAATCTTGTTTGTTTACTCGGACGTTGCAAGCGAGGGCACAAACGCTTGCTGGTTTACGAATTTATGTCAAATAACAGTCTTGACAAACATTTGTTCGGTACGTTGTTCTTACTAGTGCCAACGTTTTCAAAATTCATGTTGTTTTCAGAAATTATGTGACTCGTACTGAAGCTTTAGAATACCATTGCTGGAGGTCCGCAGGCGAGAGAAGAAATCCTTTGAGCTAGGAAAACCATTTAAGCATTATAGTGGGCACAGCACGAGGTCTTTCATACCTGCACGGGGAATGCACGTTCGCATTATACACAGAGACATCAAATGTGCAAATATACTTCTGGATGACAGCCTTCATCCCAAAATTGCAGATTTTGGATTGGCTAGATTCTTCCCAGAAAGCCAAACACATGTTTCTACAAGAGTCAGAGGAACAATGTAAGTTCAACAATTCATTTATTAATTTTTTTCAGCGAATCTTTGTAACCATCAAATCCAGATATTAATTCGTGGCTTTCATGAATTTGGTGTAACACAGAGGCTACACTGCACCCGAATATGCCGTTCATGGGCAATTAACGGAAAAAGCTGACATTTACAGTTATGGGATCGTGGTTCTTGAGATCGTGAGTGGGAGAATGTGCGTGGATGCAAGACTGCCCGCCCATCGTCAGCTTCTTCTCGAATGGGTGAGTCTAATGAAGATAAGTCCAGTTTGATAATTAAATCAAGAAAATATTTTGTTAAGCCAGCGTGGCATGAAATGTTCAATGATATAATTGCTTCTATAGTGGTCCTCGTGATGATTGAAGGACGACCCAATCTAAAACCTGTTAATTACATGGCCGAACGTGTCTTTCATTTTTTTGGATGAACCTGTCTTGTATTTGTCCAGAGGGCTAGTCATCACACACTTGTCGTAATGCGCCTGGCTTACTCGAATAAATGTTTGTGTATATTTGTAGTGAATTAGAACACTGTATTCCACCATACTTCATAATAATAATAAGCACAAGAATGTCTCCAAATGCCAGTGGTTTCAACTCTCATGTTTTGGTGAAGGGTGCACATCAGGTTATGAAAAAACAAAGGAAGAAACCCCAGTTAAAAGATAAAACCCTTTCATAACACAGAAAAGGACAATGTTCAAGGCCTATCACCGAGCTCGAAGGTAGTGGTGTTGACCCAGTCGCTGTAGAGCTTGGCATTGCTGGTGGGAATAGTCCATCCTCAGCTTCTGCCCAAGTCGTAGGTCAATGTGGCCATGCTGTGAAGAACTGCCAGAGCCAGACATGTCCCCAAGAATTTACAAGAATTTTTCTTTTCAATAAAATATATGTTGAATTTGTAATTTCAACCGCGCACAGGCCAGCATTTAACGCACCTCAAAACCACCCAGCAAAACCACAAACCACCGCTAACTTTATCGCACCGCTTTTTGTTGAAGGTAGTTTCCGTACACAAGAGCTCCGATACAACTTGGAGCTGACGCGTGGATGAGGCATGACATCAGCCTCTGACATTTATCGGAACGTAAATGTCGACTAAAAGGGGCCTTCCGATATTCATTTCCTTCGTCCGATCTGCTCTTGCTTTCTCTGCCGTTGATTGCTCCAAGCTGCATACGGCCAACATTAAAATATTGTGTGGAGTAAAGTTCAGTGAAAAAGTCCTTCCGATATTCACCTCAGCCGTTCGATTCGAGGAAGGTAAATCAACGGTTGACGGGCATCTGAACCTGCATACGGGCAACATTAAAGGCTTAGCGTGGAGTAAAATAAACTTTGGTTGACCGCCAGTTTTAAAATTAATGCATTTAATGTATTGGTCATAGTCGTAGGTAAAAGATTTAATTTTAATGTTACGGCATGTATGGGCGTAAATTAAAATAGGCATGGGCATAAGTAATTGTTTTTAAATTTTAATGTTTTTTTTATTATTCACGGGTGTGGCGTAAGTTTGGTTTTTACGGAACAAGTAAAAACATATTTCGTAGTTGACCATTCTGTAAGTAAAAAAAATATAGAACGCACAGCAGTGCAGGAGAAGAAGTGGAGAGGAGAATGAAGAAAACCAAGGGGAAGTATGTATCAAAACCATGAATTGTTTCACACAGCAGTGAAAAGGTAAAACAGTAAATCTCTGTAATCTTTGTTTTCACACAGCAATGAATGTAAATGAAATTTTTACACATAGTGGTGTAAAATTTCAAAGGAGACAGAGTAATTTCTTTTGTAATGTTTTGGTGAATCCCTCTTAGTGAAAGAGGATGAATATGTATTAGTGTTTTTATTTTAATGAATAGAAATCTTTTATGGTGGTGCAATACTCTGTTCACTAATTTTTTTTAAAGCTTCCCTGTGCACAAAAGATCCTGGAGTAAAGGAAACAGAGCATTGCCTCTGTGTGCTTGAATTCTGTGTTTTTGAGATTTTGCCAGAAAAATCCCCAACACTCGAAAGAGTCTTCCTCCAGTTGTGAAGCTCTAGGAAGTGGTATACCCCAAATGTGAGAAACAAGAGGGGGATGTGGTGACACATGCAGATTTTGGGCGGGTTTAAAAATAAGAAGCGCAGAAGAGGCCATCAAAGCCCCATCACACACAAAAGAATCCAGATTAAGAGGGTTTTGATGGTCTAGGATTTCATCCGGCCCAGATGAGTCCAGATTAAGTGGCAGTAAGTTACATCCACTGGACGGAAAACGTTTGTAAACTGCAGTAAGTTGCATCCACCGGGATAGAAAACATTTGAAAACCGCAGCGGGATTCTTCAACAATTACCAGTGGTATGCGACTAATGTAGCCCCCTTTGTAATTGTATAACCACATGACAACCAAGATTCAATTATAATCACACGACCAAAGGAAATTGACATTATGTATTAAGAATCGATCGATTAAAATATCGTGTAGCTTCTTGTTGACATCATGTATTAAGAATCGATTAAAATATCGTGTAGCTTCTGGTTAGGGTTAAATAGAAATAAATATGAGAATCAAGAAACACACATTCAAATTATGTACACTATGATTGTCTGGAAAATCTTAATTGGGGAAAAAACCAATCAACAATAAATTTATTATTGTCCTTATTGTGTTTGGCTAAAACACAGCCAAGCTTGCCAACAACCTGAGTTTTCACCTCTCAACCATCAACCTAATCTTTCACCCCTCAACCATGACAAACTACAATGGAAAATACACAAGCCTTTTAAAGGCTTCAACTACGTATAATACCATGAGCTCAATACGATAAGTCACCAAGGCTTCAACTACATGTAATACCATGAGCTCAATACGATAAGTCACCAATACTAAGTGCCCAAAACTACTACACTTAACCATCACTGTTGACATAACCTCAACTCCACCATAATATCAAGTTTATCTGACACTTCCATCATGGGTATGCAATTTTGTCCTAAATAATTAAATGAACATATTTACATATTTTTACAAAAAACACCAGGCGGGATTAGCAAGGCACTCTTTCAGGAATATTATTGTAAGTGATCATGCTGTAAAACAGTCCGTCACTCCTTTGCGGAGGATTCCTCGCACAGGAAAGCAGCATCGGCGTTCTTGTCACTGCAGTAGAGACATGGATGCTGTAAGTATTCTTCTTTAGCCAGCAGTTTTCTGGCACCCAAAACCAATTCCCTGTTGCTGATGGGCTTTCCATGTTGTTCCAGAATTGATTGAAGAGCGTTACTGAATGCTCCATATGCTTTACTCAAATCCTCTGTAGGGCACGCGTCCTCCGATGTTTCGTCACTCTGGCATCCACTCAGCAGAATACCCATATCCGGATCTATACTTCGCTGCAATTCATGACGTTCTAGGCCGAGGACTTTTGTATTCACTGCCATTTCTTCCAGCAAAGAGCAGTTGTCGGTACCGGGCGTTTGAACTTTTGTGCTGGCTTTCTTCCCGAAAAGATGAAGGAGAGCACTCTTAATTTTATGAGCCTCCATGTCAGCTTCCCCAGTCTTTTCTCTCAGGACGCGCAGTAATGACTCCAAGGGTAAGAACTTTCTCCTTGATAATGTTCCTGGACGTTTTAACGATCTGTTGGCTCTGACATGAGGTCCAATTTGCTCTTTCTCTTTATCAATTAAGCCTCCGCTGTGACACGAGTCTGAAACCATGGTGAAAGATGTCCCCGGAGGGCACATATTCACCATTAACCGGAAGTCCTCATCTGCAATATGCCATATATCACATATTGAATATTTCATAATAATCATGAATTTTAAATAAAGGATTGAATTGATTAAGAAAAGAAATTGGGTATATAGAAATAGGACCTGTAAGCAGGTTGAAATCGCATGGGACGATACACTCGTCAGAGCCGGTGGAGTTCTGCAGTGGAACGAGAGTGCCGTGGCCGCTGTAGTGAAAGAAGAGCACGTCTCCGGGCTTGGCCTGCTTAATCATTTTCACGAGAGCCCTGATAATGTTTTCACCAGTGGGCTTTGCATACGATTCGTCTGTGTCAATAAGCAGATTGATATTCTCTTTGGCAAAGCCGAAGCGATGAATGAGGATGTTTTGCATCCTCATAACGTCGTTCACACATCCGTGAAGTTCATTTTCTGTTTTGGGATAATTGCATCCCACCAACACAGCGTGTTTCATATTGTTGTTCTTGGCCATGCTTTTAATCTAAGTCTGATCAATCACAATTGTGTCAAGGCTGCCCACTTATTCCAGGGAAGTTTAGCACTGTGAGATGAGTCGATGAATGATACGAAAGAAGCTGAATAATTCGCTATATGAGAGGGCGAAACAGGGGCTGTGTTTATAGTTTAAGAATTAGATGCAATATGGTCTAGGATGGTTGCCTCTCAAGCAATCCCTGAAGCAGTGTAGTTGAAGGCAACCCTTAACTTTCACGACTCGAAGTCCTTGTAAACTGAAAAAAACATTAAATTGAGTAATCGTTTGGATCACCGCGTCATGACAATGCCGTTTTCTTAATATTGATATATTGTTAATGACGTGATTGATACACAAAACAGACGACCACGCAATCCCAGAATGTGGGAAACATTTATTACAATTTTCAGTAGGGTCCTTGGTCACTTGGAATTGAAATATTGCTGCCAACAAGTGGCAAAAGGGACATTTCCCGGATGATCCAGGCAACCATTCTGAATTAAAGTAAGATGCGCTTCTTCAACTGCATAAGATAAGCTTCTTCAACTACATATCGTGTGATGCGCGAGTTACGTTTCCCTGCATTCATAAGCTGCATTACCCAACAAGAAATCCTATACCTAGGTTAAAAATAATAATGAAAATTGGACAGAGGTCTTTGAACCACATAGACAGGCTACACAACGGGTTGGGTTGGGAAACATTAAAATGAAACACTTTAGTTCCAATGTGGCTTATTTTGAGTGGTGTTATCATAGTTACCATGTTTGCATTGTTATCATATTTACTATTATAGATAAATATTCGGATGAAAATTTTCCAATTTTAGAATTTTTTATAAATTTGAATAAAAAATTTAATTGAAGAAAAAATTAATAATATATATTTTTAAAAATTACATATATAAAATTAATGGTTTTTGTATTTATTTTATTTTAGAATACAATTTATAATTTTAATTTAACTAATGTGATTATATAAATTAAATGGTTGGTAAATGCACATAAGCATCAATTCATGATAAATATTAAAACACTTATCCCAAAACATTGATCACATTATTTGATTTAAAAAAAACCATAAAAATTTAAACAATATTTTTAACTATTGATTCAACCCCACTTTACCATAGAAATTCCTTGTAAATATCTTTTGTTTTAATATCATGGCTTATCAATAATACAACCATTATGACATAGGTTGATATGACATTTTCCTTAATTAATTAAGTGATTTGAGATAAATTAATTAAAAAAATAGAACTTGGAGATAAAACTTAACCCTTAAGCCATGCATATTACCATGAATATTTCAGCATATTCCTTGGAGATTAAATTAAAATTCTAAAGGCCTATTCTGAGATAGACATGCCTAATTATCAATAATTATTAGGTGGATGGTAAAGATTTAACCTCAAAGAAATATTTTAGAATATTCTTAGTAGTATATACACAAATCAAAGGTTGAGGTTTCTTGTCAAAGTAGTTATGCCTTTTTTTTTCCCTTTTAATTAAATTGATTAATTAAAGAAAATGTCATATTCACAAGTGTCATATGAAGTGACCTCTGATATTTTGGGGGCATGTGTATTGAGAAGCCATGGTATAGGCCCATGGTATTGTAACAAATCATATTTACCGATTAAGAATCTACGAGTAAATCTCAATGGATAAGAATCTTGTTTATAATTTTGTTTTCTATTTTAAGTAAATGTTTGATGTTTATTATGAATTGATTCCTATGGACATTTACCAATAATTTAATTTATATGGTTGCACTAATTATAAAAAATATAAAATTTTAAAAACACAATTCATGAAAAAAACCACAATTACCTTTTCCTTCCTAAAGTTCTTTTCGTTTCAAAACATAAATCTGGCCATAAAAATATATTTTGGAAATTAGTCACTTATCGAATTTGCACATAGTTACCGATAAAATAAGAAAATGACATAGTATCCATTTTTTTAAACACCTTTTTTAAGCATATTTTTGGCACTTTAAATTTTCTTATATATCAAGTATGAACATTTTTTTTTTAAAACGTTAGTGATTTTCATAAGTGTTGATGCAGTATCAACACATTTTTTTAAAGAGTTTATGTTTGACACTTCAAATTTTTTTTATGTATCAAGTATGAATATTTTTTTTAAATGATAGTGATTTTCATCTTGATTTTGAAAATGTTGATGCAACATCAACCATTTTTGTTAAGAGTTTATTTTTGACATTTTAAATTTTTTTTATGTATAAGTATCAACACTTTTTTTTTAAATTAACAAATCATATTTACAGATTAAGAATCTAAGAAGAAAATGTTGATGCAACATCAACCATTTTTGTTAAGAGTTTATTTTTGACATTTTAAATTTTTTTATGTATAAGTATCAACACTTTTTTTTTAAATTAACAAATCATATTTACAGATTAAGAATCTAAGAGTAAATCTCAATGGATAAGAATCTTGTTTATAATTTTGTTTTCTGTTTTAAGTAAATGTTTGATATTTATTATGAATTGATTCCTATGGACATTTACCAACAATTTAATTTATATGGTTGCACTAATTATAAATAATATAAAATTTTAAAAACACAATTCATGAAAAAAACCATAGTTACCTTTTCCTTCCTAAAGTTCTTTTCGTTTCAAAACATAAATCTGCGCATAAAAATATATTTTCGAAATTAGTCACTTATCGAATTTGCACATAGTTACCGATCAAATAAGAAAATGACCTAGTATCCATTTTTTTTAACACCTTTTTTAAACATATTTTTGGCACTTTAAATTTTCTTATATATCTAGTATGAACATTTCTTTTTAAAACGTTAGTGATTTTCATCTTGATTTTTATAAGTGTTGATGCAGTATCAACACATTTTTTTAAAAAGTTTATGTTTGACACTTCAAACTTTTTTTATGTATCAAGTATGAATATTTTTTTTAAATGATAGTGATTTTCATCGTGATTTTGAAAATGTTGATGCAACATCAACCATTTTTGTTAAGAGTTTATTTTTGACATTTTAAATTCTTTTATGTATCAAGTATCAACACTTTTTTTTAAATGATAGTGATTTTCATCTTGATTTTGAAAATGTTGATGCAACATCAAGGATTTTTGTTTAGAGTGTTTATTTTTTACATTTTAAATTTATAATGTATTAAGTGTGGATATTTTTTTGAATGTTTGTGATTTTCATGTTGGTAATAAAACATTAAAAAATAAAAATAAAAAACATGACAAAAAAACTCAAATAATAAAAAAAAATACCCATAAAAATGTGTAAAAAAAACAAATTAAATTGTAAAAATTAAAAAAAATAAAAATAATATTAAAATATGAAAAAATAAATAAAAAAAAAAAAAGAAAAATATTTCAAAAAAGCATATAATTTAAAGAAAAAATTTGAAAATTAAACAAACAAACAAAAAACACATCTATAATGATATTTTTAAGCCAGAAAAAAATAAAATATAATTGCTAAACACATACATGGTGGAGGCAATATGAAAGATAAATATTAGATTTCTTTTCTTATTCACAATTATACATATTTATAATACATAGGAATGACCATTGGTTTCATATTCAAATGGTACCTTGGACTCCCTTTGGCTATTCAGCTTTCACACCAACCTTTAGAGGTTTAGATGTCCAACATCATCCCCTTAATCTGAAGGGGTATGTATAAGTCCAAGAAGGGAGTTGTAATACAAAATATGAAAAATGCATGGCAGCAATAGACTGAATGTGCTCTCTGAAATATCGGTGTAAGGGAGGTGGTTTAAGGATGACCAGCAACACTCGAACGCTTAGTGTAGTTCCCTTTCGTTGTTCAGCTTCCACACCAACCCTTAGAGGACTAAGTGTCCAACATCCCCCCCTTAACCCGAAAGGGTATGTATGAGTCCAAGAAGGGAGTTATAATACAAAATGTGTAAATATGCATGGCAGCACTAGGTTGAATGTTCTCTCTGAAATGTTTGTATAATGGAGGTGGCTTAAGAATGACCACCAACACTTGAATACTTAATGCAGTTCCTGGAACTCTTCCAAATCTGGCATGAAATGGGGGTCTTCTGCTAGAGGAAGTGCTCCTCATGTTTCGAAGAGTGAAACTTTCAACCTTTAAAGGGAGGTCTCACTCCACATAAAAAGGGAGAACCTTAACCTGAAAAAGGATGTCTCAACCTGTGATGGTTTAAGGATGACCAACAACTCTGGAATGCTTAATGCAATTTGTGGAACTCTTCCAAAACTGGCAATAAGCTGAAGTCTTTTGCTAGAGAAAGTGTCCCCAATTCTTTAGAGAGACATCACCAACTGAAGGCATGCTCAAGGGCATCTTTGTCTTTGGCTACAACTCTGAATCTGGTATGGCAAGTTGTGGCTCAAGCTTACTTGATGTGTCTATGAAGCTTGTAGATGACCATCACTTCCCCCCATCAAATACAAGGTGAGAAGATGAAGAGATCTCAACTGCAAGACTTTTCAATTTTCGAGAACAAATCCTATTGTATGAAAAAAATATCTTCTTCGTTGTTGAAGCCCATTGTCAAGAAACAATCCATCCAAGATGAATTTTGTTCTTGCAGGAGGTCTGTTTTTGAAGCATTTGTTTGTAGAATGACTAGTTTTATGACATTGCTTACATGGATGAAGCTCAAAACAATGATATTTCACATGGCCAACTTGATCACAGTGTTGGAATTTAACATTCTATTGTTGCTACTATGGAAGAGGGGTAGAATCTAGAACAATTGTAGGTGAACTGCCATAAAGAATCCCAACACTCTAAAATTTGATGGGCTTTGAGTAATTTGGAATATGAAAGGACATGTCCTTTTCATATCCAAGACCGGTTCTCTGTTTGTTATGGACAAGATCTTCCCAAGGTCTGATGATTAGCTTGAGAAGTGCAGACTGAACCTTTGCATCTTTCTACACATCTGCTCTTGAAATGGGTACTACATCTACCATTTCTTGTCACTGATGGGAGTCTATCTCAATGTTATTGATTTGATCACTTGTTGGTTTCTGATGGGTGTCATGATGCTTATGTCGTTGTAACTCATCTCGCCAGAACTGAGATTCTAGTTGCAAAAAAACAATCTTTTCCCATGCATTATGCAAACAAGTCCAAATATCGAAAAGAGTGTCCTTACTGATATTTAACATCCCACCAATAGTGGAATGTATTAGTGTATCCAGTAACTCTAATGCATCATCAAGTCTAGCCATTTTCTCCAACTATACTATTAATACTAGGCTAGAATTTACACAAAACTGGTTGGTTAAATGAGTATTTGCAAGTTTGCAGACTAAATGAACTATAACTGCAATCACTATAACCTTCTTCTTTTTTAATATGACTACTCAAACAGTGCAATGAATCTTAATCAAGAATCAACATGAATATGCCTCAACTAGCATTAATATTTGCTTACATTTTTTTTAATTGGATGTGTTGACCACTGCATATTCTAGGAAACATTGATTTTTAACATAATGTTAAATATAGCGACGTATTAAATCAAATTCTGCACATGAATCAAATGCAGGTTAGATAGAGAGAAATTAATGCCAACATCAAAGGCATATTATAAAACTCTAGTGCTAACTCCAATAGTTAGACCAATATGATAGCTACAGTCCCTCTTAGATGTGCCTCCATGATGCCTCATGTCTGCAAAGATCAGGTAAATAATCATGTACCTTCTCTCTTAACTAGTTCAAGAGAAGGACACCATTGCTAACTAATTTCTTAAACATCATTGAAATTGTGGCCCAATTTCACAAATGCACCAAATGCAAGAGATAAAATAATCAAGGGGATTATTGCCAACAAATAGTCCGTGCAAAGATCACACGTAAGGAAGTTGCATTACATTTCATAACTGGAAGAAAGTGTCACTGCATTGGTGGTTGAAGTCTTAACTATGTCTCCTCAGGTTTCCTTTCTTAACCACCGATGAGCCACATTGAACAATGATAACAACACATTAAATGAAAGAATAACTTCTCTTGTACAAGAAAATATTTTCAAGGATGAACATAGTGAAGCACTTAAAACAAAGCTTCAAAGGTTAGAACAACTATATTTGCAACAACAACAAATATAGTGCAAACAACAACAGATATAACACCCAATTTCTTCAAATGCAACAAAGGATTTAATCAATGGATAGAGACATGCTTCAGGGCACTCTGGGTTTTGAATGCATAGGATTTAAAAATGCACATTGTCTCTGTTTCAACCATTCTACATCGTCTCCATGTCAGGCAATGCAATTTTAAACCAATTCAACTCAATGATTCATATTCAATTCAATGACCACCCTAACGCTAAATTAGTCAACATTCAATGCATAAATGAACTCAACACAGAAAATACCATGCTCGCTTTATGCTCAGTTCACACAATGGAGCACCTTTACCAGTTAGTTTTGTTTTTTCTTATCAAAAAGTTCTTTAGAAGGAGGTTTTTCATGAAAATCAACTCACATAACTCTTCAATCGGTGATTCAACACGATCAAAGATGCACAATGAATTGACACTCCATTCTTCGTTGCATTCAAACTATGATACCAAATGTGTAAATATCACGGAAACATATTAGCCTTGTTTCAGTATTAGGTGGACTTTTCCAAGAGGAAAGTCTAGGTCCTGTGGATATTAAATTAACACCACCCAATTGCCATGAATTTAGAGACAACCTATCCACTATCAAACTAAACAGGGAAAATTTTCTCGAGTCTAAGTAGGAAGAAATGATCACCCATCAACCAAAATTTAACGCGGGAGATAAAGTTTCAAATTTAACCCTAAATCGTTGCTATCCGTAGAGAATTCATAGGCTTGAAAGCTTAAGCATGGATCATATTATTTCCCTAGATGAAAGAAAATCAGACCTCATCTATGTGAGAGACATTCTTTGATTTTCTGGTTTCAGAAGCCACAAAATTGTAGCATTTACTTCATTGTATTCTCTCACTCATCCAATTAATCTAAATATCTATAATCAACTCGAGAAATATTATAGTAACATGAAACTAATGTCACAAAATCTACCCCAGAGGCTTTCTAGCTGGAAATTGGGCATTACAATCCAGAGAATTAATCATATTCAATAACTGGTAGAGAGTGGAGCAATGGAGAAATGGCACAGGCCCTTTTTCTTTGCATGGGAGAATATATAGAGCGTTTGTCGGAAAAATTAAGAGAAACAGGTCCAACGAATTGTGGGCAGAGATTGCAACTAGAATGTAGCTGAGAAAACATTCATGAAATGCAAGATTGATAGCAAAACTGACCTGCATAGAAAGGCCATAAAACAAGTGGCTCAAATATGGGTAGGGCAGGATATTGCCCGCTATGATACCATGTTAAACACATACATGGTAGGCACAAAGTATGAATGATAAGCATGAGAGTGTCTCTATTATTGACATGATATGCATTTATAGTACATGGTGTGACCCTTAGATTCATATTTCAAGTGGTCTCTTGGACTCCCTTTGACTGTTCAGCTTCCGCACCAACCCTTAGAGGATTAGGTGTCCAATAATAATAATAATAATAAAAATAAAACTTAAACAAATTTAAAAAAAAAACAAAATTAAATATTAAAAAAAAAATTAAAAAGTTAAAAAATTAAAAAAGGTTAAATTAAAAAACTAAAAAAATCATAAAAATTTAAAAAATTAAAATAAAAAAGAAAAAAAAAATGAAAATTGAAAAATACCTTAAAAAATTTAAATTAAAAAACAAAAACAAAAAATCAAATCAAAACCAAACATTTAAAAAAAATATTAATAATAAATAAATAAATAAACTTAAAAAAATCGTAAAAATTACAAAATTAAAATAAATACAAATAAAATACAAATTAAAACAAAATAATGAAAAAAAATGAAAATTTGAAAAATAGAAAATATTTAAATTAAAAAACAAAAAAAATCAAATCAAAAACCAAACCATTAATAAAAAAAAATTAATAGAAAAAACTTAATAAGAAAAAATTTGGGCTACCCATGGGCGAGGTTAGCCGCAGGCACCGACGAGGAAGCGATTGCACGCAACCTGCGTGGTCGTGGGTGCCGACGGGGAGGTGATTGCACGCAACTCGCCTCCCCGCCCACGCCCGCGGCGAACCCTTCCCTGCGGCTGGCACGTCGATTCCCAGAGTAAAAATCTACAAGAGATTCGCCCCCACTTTATCATGAACATTTTTAACTTCTGAATAACTTTTGTTGCAATACCATCCTTAAGTTATTTGTGAATAACTTGTGAAAATTCTTGACTTTTGTGAATAACTTTTGTTAACTTTTGTGACTTATCAATTCCACATACCCAATATGAGGTGTTCATATGACATTTTTCTTAGTTAATTAATTAGAGATAAATTGGAGATAAATATTAATCTTTGATCCATACATACTACTATGAATATTTAAGCATATTCCAGGGAAATTAAATCTCCACCATCCACCTAATAATTATTGATGATAAATTAAAATTCTAGAAGACTTATTCTGAAATAGGCGTTGCTATTTGCATAATTTTCAATAATTATTAGGTGGATGGTAGGAATTTAACCTCCAAAAGAATAACTTTTGTTGCAATACCATTCTTAAGTTATTTTGTGAATAACTTGAGCAAATTCTTGACTTTTGTTAATAACTTTTGTTAATTTTTGTGACTTATCAATTTCCACATACCTAATATGAGGTGTTCCTATGACATTTTTCTTAGTTAATTAATTAGAGATAAATATTAATCTTTGATCCATACATACTACTATGAATATTTAAGCATATTCCAGGGAGATTAAATCTCCACCATCCACTTAATAATTATTGATAATAAATTAAAATTCTGGAAGACTTATTCTGAAATAAACATGCCTATTTGCATAATTTTCAATAATTATTAGGTGGATGGTAGGAATTTAACCTCCAAAAAATATTTTATAATAATATACACAAATTAAAGATTAAGATTTCTCTTCAAACTAATTATATTTATTTTTCTTTTTAAATCAATTTAATTAATTAAAACAATATTATATGAATAAATGGTAAATGGCACTAATATTTTTGTTGTTTAAATAAATAATGCAATAAATAAACTATTAACTATAGATTTTCAGTCCTATTGATTAACCATTTATATTGCCAATTGGTTAGAATGGTCGAATTTCCATATTTTCCGTGTAGATTCCTTTGAATTTAATAACTATGGATGTCATTACTCATCCCCAATCCGAGTCCTAAACTTAATACATATAAAATATAAATTTATTATTTAATTGTCTGACTTTATTATTTTCAGCACATTTCAAAATATTTGCAAGATCTATAATAAAAATAAAAATATTCCAAAAACGTATGATAAAAAATAAAAGGACCCCACTGGAGAGTTCATCAAATTAATTTTCCTTTCAAATTTCTACTTCTCCAAAGAAGAATGATTCATGCCAACCATAGATTCGTTAATTTAAAATTATGTTGGAATTCCTACTACTTCTCGGAACTCGGAAGGAGAGGAGAATGATTCATGCCAGAGGGAGACTTGTTAATTTAAAATTATTATCTTTACATTACTTCAACGTGCTGTCGTATTATATTTGAAAATGGCATAATTAGATTATAAACTATGGAACTTCGGTTCCCCATATTAGTGGGAAAAAACTACAGTAACTTTGTCGGTGTCCTTCGATGGACCAAGTTTATTCACGAAGTTGCTCCGGTCACGATAACAAGACTTGGAACTACCAGTAGATGTGGTCATTCTTGATTTCAAGGGGTTCGATCTGCTTGACCACTGGGTCCATTATCTCAGGGAATGTCCTGGAGGATCCCAGCATGTCATTCACGTAGTTTCCATGGTGGCTTTGACCTATTGTATTTCATCACGCTTATGCAGAGCGGTTAACCAGAATCGCAGAGCACGCCGTCTTTTTAGTTAAGCTTCATGATGAGAGAACCAGCCCAACTTGGATTTCATCATGCTGACGCAGAGCAGTTAACCAGAATCGCAGAGCGCGCCGTCTTCATAGTTAAGCTTCATGGTGAGAGAAGTGGCCCACTCCAACGGTAGCTCTGAGCCTCAGACCTCTTCGATTTTATCATGCTGGCGCAGCGTGGTTAACCAAATCGCAGAGCGCGCCATCTTTTTGGTCAAGCTTCATGGTGAGAGTAGCGACCCACACAGTATCTAAGAGAAATAAGAATTAATGTACTACCCGTTCCAACGGATTACTCAGAGACGGAAAATCCCAACAAGAAAAAAATACTTTTTTTTTTCTCTGGTTGGTAGAAGTCAGTGTTATAGATTGTCATCGCTGAGGGTATAACAACTGCCGTCCATGTTGTACTGGTTAATGTCGTTTTCATATATTGTCAACACTGGGCTCTAACATTGGCTATGGATCTTGTGTTAATATTAACGTCATAAATTGTCAATGCTAGGGCTCTAACATTGGGTGTGGATCTTGTGTTAATGTCGTTGTTAGAGATTGTTATGCGTGAACTTCTATATATTTATATATATATAATGTTATGTTATGGTTAGAGATTGTTATATTATATATATGGATATGGTGTTAACGACATTGTTATTGTTGAAGTTTTTTTTATATAATTTCCTTTTACACAATAAAACTACAACAAACATGGGGTTTCAGTGACTTCCCATGATTCACTAACAGGTTGTTTACCAAATAATTGAATTAGATACTCACTATATATACATTTCGTATTTACAAACATTAAAAATGAAACATGTCCAACTCGGGGAAATAGTGTAAGTGTCATCCATTGATCATGTTGAGCAACGGTCATTTCTTTTAAAGACGCGTCCACCATATCTGCACGACTTCTATAATAACAGTGAATGACATCACATCTTCTTATATAGGTGGAAAATTTATTATAATTTAGTTGTTAAAATAATATTTGAGGATAAATATTATTAGTTGTTATTTGAGATTCATCTCTTTATCAAATTAAGGGGACAAGTTTTCACCCTCTAAATATGCCTTTGGGTCTTATACCATTAAGTTGTTTCCTTACGTCCAATGAAAAAAAAACTCTTACACAAACATTAATAATTTTAAGGCATACTCCAGGCCCAATATCCCATCATGTTATGTAAATATATAGACATTTACAAAACATGCAACTAAAAACGTTTGAGCATACATTTGTTAACTAAGTAAACACTATGTTATAAATTACAAATCCACATCTTTAATATTGAATGTGTACCTTTTTATTCGGTGTTTCTTAACGCATTGTGTACAAAATTCAAAGTTGGGGAATGTTATAGATACCATATGTTCTCAAACAAAACACAAATCGGCGAGGGTTTGAACAATAATCACATGAATGACACTAGTTGTGCGTATTAATGAAGAACGAACAAACAAACAAACATTGGGTTTCAGTGGCTTCCCATGATTCACTAAGAGCAGGTACTAGTTGTTTACCAAATAATTGAATTAGATGCTCACTATATATACACATTTCGTGTTTACAAACATTAAAAAGGAAAAAAGTCCAACTCGGGGAAATAGTGCAGGTGTCAGCCATTGAGCATGTTGAGCAACTGTCATCTCATTTATCATCTCTTTAAAGATGCCTCCACCATATCTGCACGACTTCTATAATAACAGTGAACAAACATCTTCAAACATCGTCTCCAGGTTGGGCTCTATTTAATTTGTTCGACAAGACCCCACTCCAATTCCAACCCTTTTCCCCTAGATGAGATTCATCATAAAGGGTTGAAAGTTGAGAAGATTGGATGGCTAATAGATTGAGATGGGTCCCAAAATAGTCGAGACTGCAAGATCTTGCGAACAACAAAGAAGTTGGGTAGAAAGAGTGAAAACAATTCCAAACACCCAAAAGTTCATGTACACAAGCATGTCTGAAACAATAACGTAGAAATGGAAACAATCAACATCTCAACGGAGAATGGTAGGCCTAAAATACATGAAAAATGAATCTTTGATGGATATCCCCTAACTTCTGGCTTATATTTGGTAAATTTGTATATAGATTAGTGTGGTTGTTGCCTTAATTTGAATATTTATTTCGAACTAAGTTTATGAGTTTTGTATTACTAATAAATGTTAAATGTATATTATAATTATTATTTTGTTAATAAAATAAAAGAATTTGGAAATTAATGTTGAAGTTACGCCTAGTTGAAAGAGATAAGGCTGCAAGTTAATGATGGACATTGATTACCCCTATTCATTAAGTCTTCAACATCTAATCTAAATGATTAGATTATTAATGATTATGGAAATGATTGATCAATAACTTCCTTTAAAGATAGACGATGTCTTTGGGAGTGGTGAAGTGGAGCTCATAAATGAGTTTGTAAGGGAAAATAATATAAATACGAGTATACTTGACATATGTATTTACAACATTTCAAATAAGGAATACATTGGTAATAAATAAAAATAGGAAGAGAACTCCATGTATAACATTTGATATTAATTTATAGTGGTGTTCTAAGCTGAGTAATATCATCATTGAAGAAAATAACAAGAGTGATACAACTGTAAAATAAGTGTAAAAGATTATCATATGAATAGTTCAATTGTTTTAAACAAATAAAAAAATTGGGTGTTTATGGAGGTCTATTACAAATGGCATCAAAGTTGTAGATTACAACATTGGGCCTTTTTTGGGTCCTAAACTGAAATAATATTTTTCTTTGTGACATACAAACTATCAAAAAAATATTTTTTTGGAAGTATGGTTCAAGATTACAATGGAATACTTTTGTAGGGTCACCTAGGGAATGTGATAAACATAATATTGAGTTGGGAATGACTGGAGGAGAAACTGGTAATACAGATAATCATGAATCTAAAATCTTACAAGTAGTTTGTAGTTTAAAGGAAGATTGAGACAATATTAAAGCTAATCAAGAAAAATTATCTAAAGAAAAGGATGAACAAGAGGATATCAACGATTACATACTCAGAAGATTGGAAGAAAATAAAGGAAGTAGGAAGGCTGGAAAAATTCAAAGGAAAAGAACTAGAAGTGAATCTACTCCCCGAACCAAGTCTATAACTTCTTGGGAAAGTTAAACATATGAGTTTGAAAACAAAGAGAAACAAAATAGTACATTTGTGTTAAAGAAGACAAAGCCTGCATCTCAACTATAAGGGGAATTTAAAAAGACCAGACCTCCAAACTTTGATGGAGAATCCGAGGAAGGGGCAAAAGCTTGACTTATGAATGTGTCAAAAATTTCTGAGGTCTATAATTACCCCAGTAACTTGAAGGATAGATTAGCTACATATCAACTACTGGTAAATCAACCTTGTGGTGAGGGAAAATAAACCAATAAATAAGATTAGAAGCAAAAAAATGGCAAGGAAGCTATTTTGAAAAGGAATTTAAAAAGAAGTATTCAACTGGAAAGGTACTTGAGAAGGGTAGAGAGTTTCATGAGTCAAGGTTGGAATAATCAACCATGGACGAATTTGTGAACATATTCATGAGTTTGTTCAGATATGTACCATATTTGAAAGAAGAAAATGAAAAAATAAAGAGGTTTATTAGCTGCCTACCTTTTTTCTATAGGGATAGGATTGAATTTGGCAATCCGAAAACCATGGATGAAACAATAAGGAAGGAAGAATTTTGTTACAACTAGAATAAAGAAAAAAAATTAAAAGTTCAATGCTACGAAAAAAGGATTTAAGAAACCTTCCTTTTCCAACACCTTTTACAACATTCAAGGTGGAAAATACAACATAAATGTAAACCAACAAAAACAATTAGGATAGAAAAGTGGGCAGGGAACAAGTAAAAAATGAGAATTTTGGTGAATAAACTAGGCCACCACTCAAGCGTTGGGGTTTCGATGAGAACCATTTGTGGAGGGACTATCCACAAAATCCTTTGAATATAAAAGAAACAATAAATAATATGCAATAACTATCTACAATTAATGATGTTGCTTGCAATATTCCAAGGATTAGTGTGACGTTGGATTGAAGACAAGTTGATCATCAGTCCCCTATGGTGGAGATTGAAGGTAAAATATTTGGAAATAGTGTGATTTTTTTTAATTGACTCAGGTTCTAGTTTAATTTATATTCCCCTACTGCAATTGAAAAATGTGGACCTAAAAAGGAAAAGTAGAATAAACCATGGTTAGTAAAATTGACCACAAGAGCTAAAAGAAAAGTTATAGAAATAAGTAAAGATTGTTCAATAGATATGAATGGAATGCATACGAAATTAGATTTGAACATTTTTCCTTTGCGAACTTATGATGTCCTTGTTGGCATGGATTGGTTTGAACCACACAGGGTGCTTTTAAATTTCTTAGAAAAATCTTTTGCATGTATTAATGATGAAGCAATGGCCTATACGGTAAAGGGGTTTCAAGAGCTATTTTTGTGAGGAATTTTTTTTCCTTATAGTTAAAGAAATGTGCTTGAAAGGGATGCCAAATCTTTATAGTTCAGATTGAAGACTTTTCTAGTAGCAATCATAAACCATTTGTAGAGGATTATCCTATATTAGAAAAATATAAGGATGTCTTTCTTGAAGAAATACCAAGACTTCCTCCAAGAAGGGAGATACAAGTTACTATTGATCTTATTCTTGGATCAGTTCCAATATCAAAAGCCCCATATAGAATAAGTATTCTTAAATTGGTGGAGTTAAAATTCCAGTTACAAGAACTACTAGATTAAGTATATAAGACCTAGTGCATCGTCTTGGGTTGCACTAGTCTTACTTGTCAAAAAGAAAGATGGAACTCTTATACGTTGTATAGGTTACAGGAAGGTTAACAAAGTGGTTATAAAAACAAGTATCCCTTGCCCCAGATTGATGACTTGTTTGATCAAGTCAAGGGAACTTCAATATTCTAAAAGATTGACCTAAGATATGGATACCATCATATTAGAATTAAAGATGAAGATATTCACAAAACAACATTCAAGGCATGGTATGGACATTATGAGTTCATGATACTTCCATTTAGACTTATTAATGCACCAACCACTTTTATGAGTTTGATGAATAGTGTACTTAGCCCATTTTTGGATAAATTTGTCATTGTATTCATAGATATCATTTTTATCTACTCAAAGAGTAAAGATGAACATGATCAACATTTAAAATGAGTTGTATGCTAAATTTAGAAAATGCTCATTTTATTAGAAACAGATTCACTATTTAGGCCATGTGGTATTTGAAGAAGGGATTATTGTGGATCTGGAAAAGAGAAAGACTATCATAAAGTGGCTAGTTCCTAAGAATGTAGCTGATATCATATCTTTCATGGGAATTACAGACTATTACAAAAGGGTCATAGAGAGATTTTCCAAACTAGCATATTGTTGACAGTGCTAGTTACCACCAACATATAAGGGGTCTCCCCGATGCAAAGTCCTAATTATACCTCACATTGTTTGGAGTAGAAGCCCCATCCAAAGTATCGGCCCGAACACCATAACTTAAGGTTTTCCTTAGTTTCAACGAATAACATAAGAGATTATATACATAAACCTTGAATAATAAATTAAGTTAACATTGTGAAACATGATTGTAATGTGTAAAAGGAGACCTTCATGAGTGGGAGATGAGAGTGAGTCTCTAGAAGGAAGTAATAGTACTAACCTAAGAGAGACAGACGAGAGCATGAAAATTTTTGTTCGCAAAATAGTTCACATAACGATTATAAAAGTGAATACAACACACATTCAACAAGGTGACTACCAAAGCCTCCTAAATAATTCAATTTCTCCAGTATATATGAACACAAAATATACCATAAACATCCCAAGTATAGTCCTAAAACATTCACAATACATGGATGAAAATGTGTTAACTCATTAAGTTCCAATTAGGTGAAAGATCCAAGTACATAGTTACAATGATGAGGCACTAGTTCTAGTAGTGGAACATTAAGTCACTTCTTGTTTCTCCAAAGAATATTTATTCTCTCCTATGCCAAGTAGAGAATCCAAGATTATCTCTCCAAAAATTTAAGCCTCCAAAAGCCCTTTTTTTTGAGTTATAAGGTTTCTTTTATAACAAGAGTAATGACCTTTCATATCCCCATGACTCTTGAGTTACCCTCATGACTCTCAAACTTCTATTATGACCTTTGGAATTCTATCCAACTCTTGAACTTCTAAATGACCTTTGGAATTCTCTATGTGACATTTGGACTTCTCCTAAAGAAATTTTGACCATATATGATGAAGTGATTTTCATATTCCACATATGACTCTTTGACTTCCACACATTACATTTTGTACTTTTCTGAGAATACATCATTACATTCCAAATTATTATGTGGCATGACACATGGACACAAATTGACCATTACGATGATACTTGTACATGTTACAACTTGACAATGATAACATGGACTTCATGATGAGGTGGTAATTCAAATTTGTCTTCCTTATTTCTTCATCTTAGATTCTTGATGGTACATTTGATCTATGTTTCATCTTCATGAAAGATCCACTTTTTTGCTTACCTTCCCCCCTCCAAAGGGTCTTAGATGAGATTTGGAATCCTCTAAGTCATCATGCAATGTCTTCTTTCTATCTTTGTCCATTATTTGCTTCATCTATCCATGATAGCTCTCTTTTTTTCTTCTTCTCCACAGGTGTTCCTTCTTGCTTTCTCCTTTCTATCTGTTTTGAGCATCATCTTGTCATGCTAAGAAGATACTCCTTCCAATGAAAACAATTCATGAAAAAGTGAAATCAATCTTTGAAAATTCTATTATATCACTACCTATCTCATGGAATTATTAGCTCATGATAGGCCTGTGAGAGGGTTAAAAGAAGGAGGCTTAATTAGGAGGGCACAATCAAACTCATCAGTGGCTTATAAAGGCTCCACTATTCGTTTTTACTGCGCCATGCACTCTGAAGAGAATCTCTCCTTTGTCCAATGATGTGGGGAAACTGAAGGAGGAAGGATGAAGGCTTCAAGCTTCAAGACTCCACCATGCACCCTACAAAGGAAAGAGAAGAAGGATTGAAATTGTAGTTTGACTAGTCAAGGGCTGAGAGGAGGCCTCCTTCATCCTTATACTACACCATGCATTCAACAAGAAGGGTTTAATCAAGGCTTAAGCACAAATGGCATAGGGGAAGAGGGAAGGATGAAGGCTTCGTGATTCAAGATTGTGCCATGCACCCTAAGGGAAGAGGGAAGGATGAGGGCTTCGTGCTTCAAGATTATGCCATGCGCCCTAAGGGAAGAGAGAAGGAATAAGGCTTCATGCTTTAGAACTACACCATGCACTTTTTAAGAGATAGAGGTTCCTTGCTTTTGCAAAGCGCACTTTATTGTTCCAAAGTGTGCTTCATTGTTTCGAAATCTGCTTCATTGTTATGAAGTGCTCTTCGTCATTTCAAAGTGCACCTTGTTTTTCCTAAGTGAACTTAGTCGTTCCAAAGTGTGCTTCATCTTTTAGAAGTGCACTTCATCATTTCAAAGTTCACCTTGTTTTTTCGAAGTGCACTCAGATGGTCCTTGTTCTTCTGAAGTAAGCTCAGGCTTGGGAGGGTGCAGTTCTCTCCAATGATGGATGCTTGTTCATATGGACTGCACTTTTCATTGAGGGAGGCAACAAAAGGATAGGTCACTTACCATAGGAAGTACTAATGCATTAAGAGAGGGGGGAGACCTTAGAAAAGACTTAGTGCACAAGCATGGGAGGAAAAGATACATCAATGAGGCTCATGAATAAGCTACGCTCATCACTTGGTAAGAGGGCTAATGCCTTTACAAATTGCACTAAGAAGGAGGAAAACATGAAGATGACACTTGAAAAATACGAATGAATTTGAAATAAAAATAGGACAAAGTGAAGATAAGGTGAAATTTCCACTTATTAAAGTGAAAACAAGTCAAAATTACAACCGTGAATGTGAAAGAAACACTTGTGGAAGCGCAAGTGTGTAAAAGAAGTCAGATGAGAAAAATCACCAAAATAGAAGTACAAATGAAAAGGTGAGGGAGATTATCAATGAAAGTGTGCACTGACTGCCAACATGAGTTGAACATTCCACAGGCATTGTCTTGATGTATGGTGCTATACGTGTTTAAGCTTGAATAAAGAAATACACTCATGAGTTCAGCCAAGACTGTGCAAGAGTGAGAAAGTGAGTTTGACAAGTAGAACCTGAGAAGAAGACTTAAATACATCACAAAACATCAATCAACCATGAAGGGGTTATGGAATGATAGATTATATATCCTCTGTAGGCTCCAAAATTCAAGTGTAGGAAAATTTTGGAGGGTGTTGATTGCAGCTTCAACACTTGGCAACACACTAGTAGAACTCTAAATTCTTTTTTTAGGTTTAATTCTCTAAGTGCAAGGTCTCAATATTTTAGGAAGTATTGATTCATCTTGTAGATTACCTTGGCTTCCCTGCTTAACCCCATTAGAGATATGTTCCCTCCATTCCGTTACCTAGTTAAACATGTATCAAGGTTTTCCAAATCACAATTGTTTCGATCTAGGAAAGGGTAATATATTACTGTGCATTTAAGATAATTAGAGTATGATTTTTCATTTTTGGTGTTTCTTTGCCACTAGCAAGCTTGGAAAATACCCTAATAGAGTCACTACAGGAACACAAGAATTGCCTTGTTGCGCATAAGAATCTTTTCTCTTATTTCACCCTTTACTTATTTTATTTATAGAAATGTTCTTAGGCACTCATTTGTTTATCAACATGGAAGAGGGGTCCCGACTTATTAAGAGGAAGAGAGGTTGTTCCTTCAGAGACAAGTATATAGACCTATGATATTGGTTTGCTCACTAATTTATTTTACCCTTACCTTTCACTATTTGATTGGATCAACAAGAAAAACACTATCTACTTACAATTCCGAGTTGAGGAATGAGGATCCTAGAATAGATATGAGCTTTATAGTTTAACAAAAGGATCTCTGTTCTAGTGGATCATATTTTCCATTCATACATCATTGACTTTAAAGATACGTAAACCTAGATAGAGAAGAGGTACAAATTAGCCAAGCATTGTTCGTCATCATAATTTCCCTTTTCAAGTTTTGCCACATTGTCCTTTTGAGCCAAAGGAACATCTTTTATGCAAATTCTTATTAAAAAAACACAAAGGAAAATACATGATAAAGAAAAATGCACAAATAATAGACCAATAAAATGGATATTGAACCCAAAATAATCATGAAAAAATGAAACAAATGCAGAGGGTGGATGCAAAGAAAAGGAAACTAACTGCAACGAGACCTACACCTAACCTAACCAGCTAGAAGCTCAAGGCTAAGTGTAGTGATATTTCCAATGAAGCTATCATAATTGGTCCTGACCTCCAAACACAAAGATAAGAGAAATTAAAACCAATATATGATAACGTGAAATGGAAAATATTAGAACTTGAAAAGCCTACACAAAACATTGAAGGCATTTCTTAAGGGAAGAAAGATGTGTCATATCACCGAAATTTAGCTTGCCTACCACCTTACCTTCTTAATGAAAACTGTAATCAAACAAACCTTGATGGCTCCTTGTGAATGTACTTCCACTTATATGTCTTCCTTAGCAAACATCGAGAGAGATTGGAAATTGATTTTAGGAAATGGACTTGCTAAGTAAGATGCTTCTAACTGACGATAGATTGGATCATAAAATTCAAAAACAATCCTCTTGAAAAACCTGAAATCCTAAAAGAGATAATTTCTCAATTAAAGGTATGGAATCAAGACGAGAACCTTATAAGCACAAATGAATTTGATCATATTTTGAAGGCTTGTCAAGATAGTGAGGATCTGACATAACCATCAACAAAGGATGAAGTGCCCCAACTACTTGACAAGTGTCTAAATATTGAGATGATAAACCATAAAGATCAGCTGATGTAAAATAACCATCTTCAAGTAGATTAATGGGAAAATGATCAATTGAATGATAATTGTTATAATAAGAATCATGATCAGATGGATGGATTAAAGCATAATATTCTTGATTAATAATTAAATATAGATTAGTTTGAACAGCTTGGCAAATTATTTGACAAAAGAGTCATCTTCCTTACAAATTGAGCTTTGAAGACAACGTGGTGGAGGAGATGAAGGGAAGCACACCCCTTTCATTTTGAAAAGGCGTGGCATGGAGCAGCAAGGTGTAATGTCGAAAAAATAAAAAAGCTCAGAAAACACAAGTTGATCCCATGGTGTTAACAGAAAGTGATGTTTATGAGATTGGTGATAAAGTCAGGGACACCACAATGGAAGTGTTGTAGTAGTTTGAGCAGAAATACATGCAAACATTGGGGGGTGTTCAGAAGGATCTGCAAAGGCTGAAGTGCCCCAACTACTTGAAAAGTGTCTAAATATTGAGATAATAAACCATAAAGATCAACTGATGTAAAATAACGATCTTCAGGTAGATTAGTGGGAAAATGATCAATTGAATGGCAATTGTTATAATAAGAATCATGATTAGATGGACGGATTAAAGCATAATATTCTTGATTAATAATTAAAGATAGATTAGTTTGAAAAACTTTGCAAATTATTTGACAAAAGAGTCATATTCCTTACAAGTTGAGCTTTTAGGACAAGGCGATGGAGGAGATGAAGGGCAACACACCCCCTTCATTTTGAAAAGGCATGGCATGGAGCAGCAAGGTGGAATGTCAAAAAATCAAAAAACACAGGTTGATCCCATGGTGTTAACAGAAAGCGATCTTGATGAGATTGGCGATAAAGTCAGGGACACTGCAACAGAAGTGCTATAGCAGTTTGAGCATCAATACATGTAGACATTGGGGGGCGTTCAGAAGGATCTGCGAGAGTTGCAACTCCAAGCAACAAAGATCCAAGAAGATGTCGGGAAAGCGAGCGACGCACAATGAAATTTGGCACAGGGAAAAAGTACAGTCACATAGATGGCCTGACTGCAGGATGTGAGAGTCTTCCCCTTGCCTGAAGGCTTAGTCCATGCCGAAATAGATCAATAACGCACACTACTTGACAAAGTCACAAAAATGGGACTTAAACTTGTTGCGCTATCACTTGAGTCACTGCATACATTACTACAGGGAGTTGTGGAAGAGCTTTGGATAAGAGAACAACGAGCACTCAATTTTGTCAGTGAAATTAAAGTCAATAATCAACAATTGTTCACTGAAAAGATGTAGGTTCTGAAGGAAAAGGAGACGCTACAGGCACACAATTCACAACTAGAGTCAACAGTAGTGGAGGCATGCAAGACAATGCTTGAACTTCACATTCTGGAGGATGCACAACGAGAGGCCAAAATCAGAAAATTAGTTGCCAGTTTATGCGAGGCTAAAGTAGAGGTTGGTCAAGTCACATTTGATATCCACATGAAGATTATAGAGCTGCAGTTAAAGTTGTACCCCACAACTCCGCCTGAGGTCCAGGATCAGTGCAGAGCCGTGATAAAGGAAGGAATGGCTACCTTGGATGCCACAATCACTAACTATATGGCATTGTTCGAGCAAGCTATGGAGCTAGTGACCAATTTGTAGGAGGATACAAACTTGCTGACACTAAACATAGAGGTAAGGGAGTTATAGTGGCAATATGATGAATTCAAAGTGACTGCGCACTCCATAGCACCAGCGCAGTACCTTGCTAAATTATAGGAAGGAAAGCATCTCCTAGCATAGGTGGAGGAAGCACAGAAGAAGGAGGCCTTGCTAAAGGCTAGGTTGAATCCTTGGTTGGAGGAGGCTTATCAAATCATGACTACTATTCAGGATAAGCTTAAAGGGTTGCAACAGAAACAACAAACCATGAGGATGGCCATAAAAGGACCAACCACAAAACAACTGGTTAAGGAAGTCAAGTAGGCAGCAACGCAGAGTGCTACTGAAGTCGCAGTGATCTAGGTGGAGATTGGAGGTCTTCACAATAATATTGCAGTGCCAGCAGAGTGACTCGAGGGCGAGTCAAAATCTTTGTGTTAGGGGCCTATTGGGATGGGGTCACCTGTTGTCAGTTCTGGGGTTAAGATAACCCAAGTTTTGGTACATTTTGTGTAAATAACGTAAAGTCTTCGTGATTTGTGGATATAGAGTGCATAGATGGCTATGAGTTAAAGGGGTTTAGTCCCTTGTTTTATGTAAAGTTTGAGTCGGTTATGAGATCCACCCATGGTCCAGAGGAACATGACATTGTATGAAAAAGGCTATAAATAGGTGTGTCTTAGAGAGTTTAAGGCATGTTTTTGATGATGAAGAGTAGAATGGGTGAAAAGTGATAGAGAAGAGAAGTTGGTAAGGTAGAAGAAAGGCTCTACAGTTGAGTGCACAAAGGCCTAGCTAGAGTCTGCAGCTGAGTGTGTGGACCCCTGCAGCTGTGTGCATAACATAGTTTTGAGTCTGTAACCTTGAATTAAAGATCAATAAATACAATTACTAAAGAATCCTTACGTATTTCTGTTTATTTTTGTCAATGCTATATGTTGTCAATGAATAATATGTTTTATGAAATATTGATTTAATGTTGCGTGACTCTCTTGAATAAGTGTTAATGATGTACGCATTGCATGTTTATGTATTTTCGGAAAGAGTCTGATGCATTCTCTGATGTTTACTAATAACTTAAGGAGATCTGCGTGAACACTAATTTAGGGTTGTTCTCTGATGTACGTAAGTGGATAAATTGACCATTAAAGGTCCACAAAGGCTAATCGTAGACCTTCGCAAAGGTTTGAAGATTGTTTTAATAGAGTTACAGTAGCGTGCCCTAATAGTTCATCAATCTATGCGAAGGCATATTTGAGGTGCTAAAATACATCACACCAGTCTCTGGATGTAGAAACTCGGTTCTTGCATTCCCCCATACGACTTTGGGTGACACTGTAGCCTACCCTATGTGGGTTGTTTCCGAAATGGCCAGTAGTGTAGGGGTTTGTTGGTTGGCGTAGCTAACACTGAACCTGGGTTAGGACACCCTAAGCCAATAGTCCACACTCTTTTGAGTGATGTCTTTCTTACATAATGGAAAATTTGTGACTATTCATAAACTTTCATTTTTTTGTCCTTATTTGTCTACCAATCATCCAACTTCCCTAAATGTTCCAGATATTTTGTTATTTCTTTTTTCTAAGTAATACTATTCTATTGGAAAAAACAAAATTAAAAATACAGTGAGGCTTCGGCGTTTGTGGTGCTAAATAGAGTTATTTCAAAATTTAATAAAGAAGATAAAACTCGACTGCCCATCGAGAGGAAAGCAGTCCGAGTGAACCCATTGTAAAA
>APFE030952695.1:391691-402455 GCA_000404065.3 Pinus taeda | reverse complement strand
TATTTATAAGTAATAGGATTAAAGACTTAGTTTAAAATAAATGACGATAATGATAATTATTTACTTCTAGGAGACCAATGAGGCCTATTGAAACTCAAGAAAGTAAGAGATTTTTTTTTTCTCCGTAAAGACTATTCTATTAAGTAAAAAGAAAAGAGAAAAATATTTACAAAGAGGTAGCAACCTCTGAGGGGGCTAAAGCCAGCCCTCTGTCTGAAAAATTCCGGCCCTCGGCGCTTGACTGTTTGTTTACATTAATAAAGAACGATAGCCCAGGATTCAATTTCCCTGGACATCCCCACCAAAAAGCACCAACAAGAGGACGATAAAACATTACAATGAAAAAAGGCTGACGAGGACATCAGCGGCAACACAAAAACCACCATGTTATCGGACCGTCGTTGACCATCGAGGGGTTTCCGTAGGGATGAGCCCAATAAAGCCTCCAGTTGACGTGTGGCTTTCACCTGACGTCATCAAGGCCGACTTTTCGGGGCGTAAAGTTCCACCAAAAAAGACCTTCCAAAATCCTCCTCCGCCATCCGATCGTCTCCATCAATCCTCACCGTTGATTGATTCTGCCTGAGGTGGTAACTCTGCATTGTTGCTGTTGGCTTTGCCCGAAGAACTAACCCAATCAATCATTACATTGTCTTCAACGTCCGTAAGACTGCGACCAGGAGGCATCACCGGATACAGAGCAGTGCCAGAGAACTGCGCCGGTCCACAGAAAATGACCTCCTCGTGTGAGGAAGTTTGTTGAAGATCTTCATCCTCTTCATGACCTTCATCTTGCTGCATCTCTGGAAGATTAGGCGTAACCTCTACCCTGCCTCCTTGAGTGTCCTTGGAATTCTGGGAGAGATTTCGATCAATTGAATGTTCGGCAGAGCCAGGAAGGTCATCTTCTTCCTCTGAGAATCGGACCGTGAAAGTGGCCAAGATAATAGGCTTGTGAAGCTTGCTCTTGAAAGTGTAGCGGGAGGTGTAGGAAGAACTAGAGTGGGATGGACCAGAGTGGTCAGAAGGAGGAGAAGCAGGTGAGACTGAAACAAGCCGGGAGATGCGTCGAGGAGCAGGACCTCCTCTTCCTCTAACCCTCCCCCGTGTGCCTGAATTTCTTCCACTTCGGGAACCACCGCGAGGTCGAGCCATGCTAGCAAGAAGAGATAAGCAGATGAGGCCAACCTATTGCAGGTTTCTGTGGAGCACTGATGGCCTCCAAATGCTTGGCACTGTACCTAACTCCTGTGAGCCAATTCGATCTGGGATATCTCTGCTAGAATGAGCCAGAGGGAGTGCCGGGCTCAGTGCGATTGATATAGATCTTGATCTCATCATCCTAAAGTACTTACCGCACTTGCTGTTCACCCAATTCCTCATTAATGGGACTTGATGCTCTGACAAAAGTCGCCTACTTGCTCTACGATGGCATCCTACGCCGGTGTCGCTTGTACTGATATCCTCCCTCAACGTACCTTGATAGCGTGCCAACATTAATGAACCATAATTTCCCTCCTTGTGCTGCTTGCGCCAGCCTATCTCCTTGCCCGCTACCATCAGCTCATGCAGTGTCATTGACTTGTCATGTTGACACCCGCATCCGGGTGTGGTTCTTGTCTTGACTGCATATCTCTTGTTAATATGGAATGTAAGGTAGAAAGTTGGTTCTCCGAGGCTATGTCTTGTAGTGATCCTGCAAAGAATTCTTTCCCACTGTCCAATCCAATATTGGCAAGAAAATCTGCTAGTTTGTTCCCTTCTCTTCGGATATGCTTGAAGGAGATAGCTTGGTTGGTGTTGAGCCATTGTTGAAGACGCTCCAATCTGGTGGCCATTCTCCAGCTAGTGCTGACCTTCTGTACCGGGGTTCCCTGTTGAATTTTTAATGCCATTTTGATAAGAATTTGGGAATCCCCTTCAACTATCAGAGGGAGGAACTTTTGCTCCTGTGCTAGAGTTAGTCCTCTCCATAGGCCTTCCAATTCCGTTGCGTTATTGGTATTCCAACCTATCGAACCAAAGAATGATATGAGGGGCTTACCCTGATAATCTCTGATGACTCTGCCATATCCTGTTTTACCTGGATTTCCTTTCGACGCTCCATCAAAATTAAGTTGAAACACATTGATTGGTGGCGGGGACTAGCTCGCAGAGTTCCCTTGATGATTAGATGTATTTCCATTGGCAGAAGTTGGATCTTGTAATTTTATCTGCCAATTGTCCCATATAGCTTGTTCCTGCGAATGGGATGGGAAGTCCTCCTTAGACCAGCCTTTAATAGATAAAGTTTCTCTGATGTTATGGTGTATCCCATTCCATATCTACTCCAATGTCATTGATTGATTTTTGAAAATCCTTCTGTTTCTCTCCTTCCAAATGTTCCACATCAGTAGTCCCGGTATGATTTGCCAAAGAGTGTTTAGGACCTTGCTTTGATATTTCTCTTGAGTCCAGTTGCGGAGGGTGCCGGTGATATCCCCCATCACTCTGCCATCCCTCTGACATCGGAATATGGCCTTTTCCCACAATTTCCTTCCGAGCTGACAGTTTTGCATGAGGTGTAAAGCTGATTCTTCTTCCTGATTACAATTGAGACATATAGATGGTCCATCGAAATTCCTTTTCCTTAGGTTGTCCCATGTTAGAACTCTGTTGTGTGAAAGAAGCCACAGAAAGGTTGAAACCTTCGGCCAAATAGGAGGATTCCAAATTCTATCCCATATTTTGTCTTTGACTACTCTGTCTTTAATGATGATTTTGTAAGCTTCCATGGTTGTGAAGATCCCCTTTTCCTCATAGCCCCATCTTAGAGTGTCCATACCTGCTAGCTTTAGAATTTTTCATTTTTGAAGCTCTGAGGATAGAGAAAGTTGAGTTTGCTCCGAGATGCAAGGTAGGATATGACAAGCTTCTTTCCATTCTCTATATTCTTGGGTGGTTTGCGATTTCCAAAAGTGACTTACCTTGTCAAGCTGGTTGATTTCTCGTTCTGCAATTCCCTGTATGTTGTCTTTGAGATTTGGAAGTTGCTGCCATGAGTCTTCCCAAAACCGTGCTGAAAGGCCTTCTTTCACTTCCCAGAAGCTATGTTTTTGAATTAAATCTCAATGTTGGATAGCTAATTCCAGATGATCGAGCCTTTACTGACTTCCGACATTCTAATTCTCTCCTCTAAGGGCAAGTTTCTAGCATATTTCGCTGTCCATAAGACTGCCCAGGGGGTGTTTGAGTTTGAGAGCCACCTCCACCAGATTTTTTCCCCCATTGTGTTATTGCTTTGTTGAGGATCTCTTAGCCCAATCCCTCCTGCTTTTTTGGGTAAGCAAGCCTTCTCCCACTTGACTAAAGCCCACTTTCTATTTGGTCCCGAGCTTCCCCATAGGAAGTTACGCTGCAGCTGCTTGATGGCTTTGAGAACCCATTTCGGTGCTACCAGGATGGAGAAAAGGTAGAGAGGCATAAATAGCAGAACCACTTTAATTAGCACTGTCCTACTGGCCAGATTTAAAGCTCTGTGTGTCCAGAGAGATAGTCTGGCTTCCAATTTTTCTAAAAGGCTAGTCCAAGACGAATGGTTGAGAGCTGAAGCAATTAGAGGAGCTCCTAAGTATTTAGAAGGAAGGGACACTGTGGTGAAACCGAGAATGCGTGCTATGGCTCGTTGGGTAGAGGAAGGAGTGTTAAAAAAGAAGATCTGAGATTTGACATTATTGATGAGGGCTCCTGAGGCATTCGAAAAGTTATCAAGAATGGCTTTAAAAGAATGCGCTTCTTGCACAGAGGGGTGACCGAATAACATGCTATCGTCCACAAACTGTTGGTGCGAGACAGCGGGGGCTTGGTGGAGGGATATACATTTTAGATTGCGGGAGAGAATGGCCGATTTTATGCTGCATCCTAGGCCTTCTGCTAAGATGACAAACAAAAAGGGCGATAAAGGGTCCCCTTGTCTAATGCCCCTAGAGGGACGAAAGGTGGGGTAAGGAAGGCCATTGATGAGAATGGAAAAGAACGAGGAAGATAGAAGATTGCTGATCCATCTGATCCAGGGGGGGCAAAGCCAAAAGCTTTGAGGATTTTTTGTAGATAATCCTAGCAGATGCTGTCAAAATCTTTAGATAAGTCAATTTTGAGAAGCATACCTGGTTGTTTTGATTGCTTGAAGGAATGTATTATTTCATGGGTTAAAATAATCCCATCCATGATCTGTCTTCGTTCTACGTAACCTGATTGTTATGGAGATATGATGAGCGGAAGCATGGGCTTCAGTCTCAATGCTATCACCTTGGAGACAATCTTGTATATAATGTTGCATAAAGCGATAGGTCTGTACTTATCTGGAGTGTTGGATTCCTCTGCTTTAGGAATTAAGGCGATGAAAGTTGCGTTCAGGGCTGGATACATCCATCTGAGCTTACGCGATTCTTCCACCACCTACCAGACTTCCCATTTGATTAGTTCCCAGAAGTGCTGAAAGAAATTAGAATTAAACCCATCTGGTCCAGGCGCTTTCCCTGCTTTGAGTTGATTCACCGCGGTTTTGACCTCTTGAAGACTTACCGGTTTGAGAAGGAGAGTGTTGTGATGTTCAGTGATTAATCTTGGTATCTTCCCGATGATTGTGTCAATAGCTTATGTTCTATCTATTTTGGGTTCTTGATTCATCTTCTTGAAATAGTTGATAAACTGTTGTTCTATTCCTTCATGGTTTTCAATTTTGGTTCCCTGAGCATTGTAGACATAGGAGATTTGGTTGATCATTCTTCTTTGGAAGGTGGTTTTATGAAAGAATTTCGTATTCTTTTCACCTTCCTTCAACCATCTGACTCTCGATTTCTGCTTCCAAAGAGATTCCTCCTGGAGGTCTCGTTCGAGGATTTTATTCTCTATGGCCTGCTCCTTCTGGACTAATTCTTCAGAGCGTCCTTCAGAGATCATCTTTTGTTGAATATCTTTCATTTCTTGGGTGAGGAGTTCCTTTGATTTGAATATGTTGCCAAAAATGGATTTGTTCCAGCGCTTTATTTGCTCTTTGAGGTTCTTCAGCTTCCTGTGGAATATAGACATTTTTGTCCCATCCGTTGGATTGAAATTTTGCCATGTTGATCTGATAAATTCATGGAATTCTGGATGTGTCAACCAGAAGGCCTCAAACAGAAATGGCCGTCGTGTGCTACTACCCGGTCGATTCCAGTGTAGGGCTATGGGCCAATGGTCCAAACCTGAGTAAGGGAGTATGGAGGCTGTAAATTCTCCCCCTATATGCACTGTTGTGTGTGGAGCATGATTGTTCAGAGGTCTTTGTTTCAGCCGGATGTATACCCCAAGAAGTTTTGTACACCCCTCCACGCGGGGGGGCACGCGGGGGACTTGTCCCCCCCGCGGGGGTTAGGGGGGGCCCATCCCCCCCGGCTAGGGGGTCCGGGGGCGAATTATGCAGATGATCTGACGGTAGAACTTATGTTTAGTTTAGGGTTTTTTGTGTGTGGAGCATGATTATTCAGAGGTCTTTGTTTCAGCCGGATGTATACCCCAGGACGTTTTGTACACCCCTCCACGTGGGGGTCCGGGGGGGCCCATCCCCCCCGGCTGGGGGGTCCGGGGGCCAGCGGTCCCCCGGCAGAGGCTCGGGGGCAGCGCCCCCGAAGCTAAAAACAGATGTAAATTTGCCTTGTAAAAGTATAGTAATTTCTAGTCAATCAGAGCCGTTCATTAGGCGGATGATCTTACGGTAGAACTTATGTTTAGTTTAGGGTTTTCTTCCCTAGAGGGAAACCCCTCTCTTTGTATGAGGGCATTGTATTTTGAGGCGGCGATAGAGGTGTATTATGTGTGAGCAGGAAACAAAGAGGTGAGACTGTGAGAGAAAACAGAGGATATTACAGCGGCTTTGCTGTAGGTTGTGTCTCTTCATTTTGCTGGATAATAGAAAGGAAGGACTGGCTGTTCGAGGTGGACGTAGCCCCAACTGGGTGAACCACGTATATCTGTGTCTCTCTTGTTTTGTGCGTTTTCTGTGTTTATATTTCTGCAATATTTTATGTGTTCCATTGCTCCGTAATATATAATTTTCTAACATGCACTGCATTGTCGGAAATCAAGAATCGATCTAGGTGCGAGGCTACTTGCATAGGTGCTGCTCTTTTGTTATTCCAAGTGTGGAGGCCGTTGTTTGTAGGAATGTCTATTAACCAGTTATTTTGAATGAAATCTTTTAATATTGAGCCGTCCCTGTTTGTTCTGCATCTCCCTCCCTTCTTTTCCTCTATTGAAGCGATCATGTTAAAATCTTCGCCTGAGACCCATAGCGGATAAGTCCTTTCTGCATTAAGCTGCATTAAGGCTTCCAGGATTTCTATATTGTGCTGACTTTCTTGGGGGAAGTACACATTTGTTATGTGACCGTGGATATTGGTCCCCAGAATATGAAAAATAGCCTGTATGAAGTTTTTGTTAGCGTGTATGTTACTTAATTATATCGTTCTTGCATCCCAGAGCACTGCAAGTCCTCCTGAGGCTCCCTGAGCATCTACAGCTGTGACTAGCCCCCCCGGCCAGGCTTTTGCTGCAACTTTTTCCAAGACCGCCAAGTTACATTTAGTCTTCTACAAAAAACGTATTGCTGGTTTTTCTTCCATAAGCATATTTTTTAGAAGTTTTCCTTTCTTTGGGCCATTGAGCCCTCTTATATTCCAAGAAATCATCTTCATTGGGAAGGTTTGGGGTTGTTTTTGTAGTACTTTGTTAGCTTGGCATATCTGCCTGATTCAACCAAGACTTCACCGATCCTGATAGTTCGTTCTAAAGCAGTTTTTCTTCCTCCCTTTTTGTTGTCTTTGGTGATGAATTTCCCATCCCATTGACTGCCGATTTGAACCCCTAATGAGTATTTCTTTTGGGCTTTGTTAAGTACTTCCACTAGGTTATCCACCTGTCTATCAGGTATTTTGTCGAAATTCCCTGTTTTGCATGCTTGTTCTAGACCCAGAATATCGAGCTCAACAATATCTATTGATTCCGAGTCCTCGTCCACGATATGAGGTTCTTGATGACTTCCGTCTCCCTCCTTCTCTTTTCATGTAACTGGATCTATATTATCTATCTCCATTTCCGGGAGATTCCAAGTTTTTGACGCGGTCTTGGTAGTATTGCCATCTTGTTCCACCTTCTTTTCCCCTGCTTGAGATGGAGATCCTTCAGTTTTGCCCCGGGTAGCTATTTTTCCCTTAGATATCAAGAGATGCGGATCCTGCACTTCGTCAGTTGCTAAGACTTCAAAGCTGTTGCTTGTGAAGGGCTTTGATGGGTCCTTTTGAGCTGCCTTTGTCTGGATTGCAGGTTTTTTATGTCCTCTTCTTCGATTTGTCACCTTTGTAAAGCCGTCCAATGGCTGGTTTTCCTGATCAACTTGCACTGGAGGTTTGCTGTTTAACGAGAAGTCTCTATAAAGGTGCCCTAGATCATGACATTTTCTACATCTAAAGGGTACATGCTCATAATCAATTAACCGGATCCATTCCGTATCTTCATGATCGAGACTTACCGTATCAGGCAGGGGCTGCTTCAGATCCATGTAGACGTAGATCCATGCGTAAGAGGTGTATCTCTGCGTTTTTGTGTCTTCCACTACCTTCACAAAATCTCCCAGTACCTTGCCTATAGCTTTGAGCGAGTCTTCTTCCCAATACTCCCAAGGCAGTCCATACAGCCTAATCCATACCGGTGCCCAACTTAGATGTTCCTTATTCGGATTGAATCGTGCGACCCATTCTCTGAGAAATAGCCCGGCAGAGTTGAAGAAGTATGGCCCTCCCTCAAATACTCTGTTTCGGTCTTCCAGGTAGTTGAAGACTATGGTAAAAAACCCCTTCGGCCTAAGATGCAAGGATATGTGTCCTTTTGGGTGCCATTTAACATTGATCCACGCTCTCAAGGCTTTCTCATTTGGCCAAAAACCTATAAATTTACCTATGAGAGCATGATCTCTCATATATTGAATTCTGGCGTTGATTCGATGACTGGGTAGCTCCACTTTTGGCCTTATCGTGGCTACTGGCTTACATGTGGATGAGCTCACTTTTGGCTTATCTGGCTGTACCTGTTCTGTCTACTTCTGCTGACTATTGTCGTTATTCCTCTCAGTATGCCCCTGTTCCTTTTCTGAACCTTCACTATGCCCTGGCTGGAGGTCGTTTACTGGAGGAGGCATCCCTCCTTCCCCCTGACGGTGGTTCATCATTGCCATCTGCCAAAGCCTGCAGCCTGTGAGCTGCTGCGCTACTGCTATCAGATCTAGTGGCTTCCGTCCAGAGGTTTTGCCGTTGCAGGTCTTCGCAGAAACCCTAGCGTCGAATCGCTGCACCCATTGTGCTCTTCCCTTACCAGTTCAAGAAAGTAAGAGATTAATTAAGAATTATTAATATATTATTTCTATATTCAAATAGAAGTGAAAGAAATTTACCTGGATCATTATAGTTTTTCCAATTGAACAAGTCAAGAAGGCTGGACGAGAACAAATTTCAGTAAGAGACATCCGAGAGAAAGTGTTTTTCATCTTCAGTCCTCTCAATATCTCACAATTGATAGATTCTTTCATCCCAATGTGTTTTGGGAATATACCAACACCTGGTTTCACATCGAAGCTTATGGGAGCTAGTTCTTATTTATCTTCATTTTCTTCTTAGCATTGGTGATGACAGAGATATAATTCTAGTTAGCAAGAGTGGGCTTGATCACCTCCTTATCATGTCTTAGCTTCCTTTTCCCCTCTAACTCCTTATCATCCAACAATTTGTCCTTAAATTTGGAAGTAATGGTATTTTTGATATTATCTTTATTCTCCATCAATATCTCCTCATTTATCCACCATAGTTGAGTCAACTCTGAGCATCATTGCCAACCTAACTGTGTAAGAGGTGGAGGTTTTTGCTAGAATTAGAATCAAATCTAGGGAGCTTATTGGTTTCCATGTTGTAAAACCTCTTCTTATACATGAAACATAGTCATGCTTTCAATGGAGGAAAGGCTAAATTCAATCACGGAGTATTACCTTTAATATTGAGGTTGTAGGTTATAAATTACTTTTAGATCATCTCGGTCTTCCTTCATGATTAACTCTATATCTTCTTAAAAATAAGATAGAATTCAATCTTCAATAATTATTATGACATAAAAAAAAAGATCATTCTAAATTAAATAATATTTGTTTGTAATTATATTTATATCTATATATTTTAAGAAATTTAAGATTCAATATTTATTTTTTAAATTAACTATTTTATTTCATATCATCAATTTTGGATTTTCTTAAAGATAATGGGAAACTTGATTAAAATTATTAACAACAACAATCCATCTTAATTTCCACTGTGTAAGTGTTGCGTGGTATCAAATCTCTCAAAATGCAATTTGAGGAAATATCTAATCACAGTCATAGGTATAAAAGGTAAAAATTCTGAAGCATCTACTAGTAATTCTACACAAACTGTTGATAGTGAAGAAAATGAGAGGAAAAGACATGAGATTTTTCATATTAGAGTTATTTCCAAGCATCAATAGATTGATACTTTATTTGATAGTGGCTCACAAGCAAACTTGATTTCTGAAGCAATTGTAAAGAAATTGGGACTACTAACCACACCTCACAAGAAGCCATATCCATTAGGTTGGGTATGTGATAAAGCAAAGCTACAAGTGACTAGACATTGTAAACTTAGGTTTTCTTTTGGGTCAGCATTTGTAGATGAGGTTGAGTTAGATATCGTTCCCTTGGATATATGTGGAATTGTTTTAGGAAGTCCTTACTTGTATGATAGAAAAGCCATTTTCTATAGAGATGAAAATAAGTATCAACTCATTAAAGATGGAATAGAATATATTGTAAGAGCTCATAAACTCAAGAATAATTATACTCTCATAAACTTAGGGCAGATGAAAAGAATTGTAAATTCATGCAAGCAACTTTTATTGATGGTTGTAAAGGAAAAGAAACTTGATAAAACCAATGTATTTGAAGGTCGTGATGCTAAACAAGTAGTTGATCTAGAAAAGTTGTTTCAGAATATGATATCCTATTTCAAGAACCTAAAGGTCTGCCACCCAAAAGGGAAATTGTACATGATATTAATTTACAACAAGATGCTCCATTGCCTAATATCAGAATGTACAGGTTATCCACTTTAGAGAATGCAGAGATCAAGAAGCAGGTACAGGAGCTACTCGAGAAAGGGTTCATAAGACCAAGCACATTACCATGCAGGTCTCCAATCGTGTTGGTAAGGAAGAAAGATGGTTCGTGGAGGATGTGCATTGACTACCGAGCACTGAATAAAATAACGATCAAGAATCGCTATCCCCTTCCTTGCATTGATGATCTATTGGATTAGCTGAAGGAAGTTATTTACTTTTCCAAGTTGGACTTGTGTATTGGTTACCATCACGTTAGAGTCATAGAGCAAGATGCATGGAAGACTGCTTTCAAAACAAAGCAAGGATTGTATGAATGGCTAGTTATGCCTTTTGGCTTAACTAACGCTCCTACCACTTTCATGAGAGTTATGAATGATGTACTTAGGCCTTTTATTGATGATTTTGTAATTGCATATTTGGATGACATTCTTATTTTCAGTAAACCATGGGAAGAACATTTGAAGCATGTAAAGGAGACTCTAGATGTTTTGAAAAAAGAAAATCTCTATGTTAAATTATCAAAGTGTGAATTTGGCAAAACATCTTTAAATTATTTGGGTCATATTGTAGGGG